>SKCR01017550.1:0-43814 GCA_019454045.1 Zanthoxylum bungeanum | reverse complement strand
GATGAATGAAAACTACTATTTATAGAAGAGAATTACTACTACAAACGTAAATAAAACTGAATAAAAGAAACTAAAGAAGAGAACTCTCAATTTATTTATAGGATTTCAGAGATGGGTACATTTTGAAACTTAAGAAATCAAACATCAATTTATAGGCAAAAAATTCAATTCTTTATTATTATTTTTCTGATTTTTTTTTTTTGGATCGCTGAATTTTTCGACACGTGGCATGGTGGCTAAAAAAACGCAAAACGGCTCGTTGATTTTTGACATGTGGCATGCGTGCACGTTAGCAGATTGCTTGTGATGATGACACGTGCATGGTGCACGTTAGCAAAGTCAAACTTGGCAACTTTGAATTGTTGACCTGGCGCATATTAGCAGTCTCCGGTGCACGTTAGAGGTCGGGATGCCAAGGGTTTCGGTGTCGAGACGCCCAAAATTACCAAATACCTTTTTGCCAAATTTCACCAATTTTCACAGTTTTGTGCTCCAAATCACCTCCAGAATGTCCTGAAACTTTATTTATCTACAAAATACACAAAACACATCAAAATATTCACAAAACTCAAGAAACTATACAAATATTAAGTTAAATGAGTGGGAAATAGTGATAGTTTTAATCACCCATCAATACGGTACTAGTACTCTTAAATACTATAGCTATCGGGATAATATGACTAGGTCATGATTATCCGATTACAGAGACTAGTTACGCGGGATCCGATATATGCTTCATACGGGGCAGACACTGCTCCAGCCCTAGGCCTAGCATGTGACATCTGATTCTGGATCGTATTACGCAATACTTTATATACTACGCCTGATACATATTATATATTCATCGTTGAATATTTCTGGAGAATTGGGTAGGCACGGTGCTTTGCTAGAATTCAATCATGTCTTGTAAATCAGTGAGAACGTGGTACATATACGCACGTGTTCAGATAGTCTGATGACCGTAATTTACTGCCAACATATCCAGGAATCTCTTGGGTCGCTTCCCAAAGATTCACCAATGACATTTGACTCGAACAGAATTAATATGGGATTAATTAAGAGAGATAAAATTAATCTAGGATTAATTGTGGCAAGAATTTATCTAGGATAAATTCGTTTAGAAAAGAGTACGCGGTTAATTTAGAATTAATTGATTAAATATATATTGGATATATTAATTGAAATCGGATTTCAATGCGGAATTAAAATTGGATTTTAATTCGGGCGAACAAATTAATTTGGAATTAATCTGTAATCGACTTTCGTAATAATTTTGCTATAATATTATTTAATTAAATTGGATTTAATTATGTCGAGACAGAAAATTCGTTTAATCAGATTAAACAAACCCGGGCCCAAAGTGTGTTGTGTAAGCCAACTAAATTTGGAATTTAAAGTGGTGGGACCCACTTTACTTACATCAATTGTTTGACATTTGATGGAAGTAGTGGATGCATTTAATGCATTCTTTTTCAACACACCAAGTTTTGTTTTTTCGAAAATACATACAAACTTCTTCTTCTATCTCTATTGTCGTGACTTCCCCCTCTCCTTTCTTGAATTTTTGCTTCAAAATTCACCATCGCTAGCACTTTTAGAGTTGGAATAAGGTGATAGGGAAACTCACCCAAGAGTTTGGAACTCATCTTCAAAGCTTGGAGCTTTATCCTTGTTGGAATTTTAAAATTTCACTCAATACCAATGTAAGTATTCCACAACTTAGATTGGTTAATTCACACATAAATCTTGTTTAGAGATCATTGGCATGTGTAGGACACACTAACAATTATAACCCTAGATATTTGTGTCTTTTGTTTATTTTCCTTAGTATTTTCTTTTGTATTTTATTTATTTATTTATTCAGAAAATCTACATTCAACCACCCAATCAAGTAATCATTCTCTTCTTCCTTTTAATTCGATACTTGTAAATAAATAGTATCAATAATTAATAACACATAGTAGGAATTAAGTCCTCGTGGGATCGATATTTTTATACTACTTGAACGATACGTGCACCGGTCAAGTTTTTGGCACCGTTGCCGCGGACTTATTTTTCTAGAGTTATTAATTTGAAGCTATCTATTTTACTAGTATCTAATTTTCTTTATTTTTATCTGTAATTTTTATTTCTTTCTTTTATTTTTCAGGTGGTTGAATAATGGAACATTATTGGGCGATTGAGAGATTATGAGCTTTACTAGAAGAAGATACACCTCAAATCAAGGAGCAACAGTCTGATTTTGTGAGGCTTGTTGTCCAGCCCAACAACTATCATTGGATACCAGAACCAAGCAATACTACATTTCCTCAATAGAACACAATGGGGAGATGTGAAATATGTGATGGTAACCACCCGAGCAATCAATATATATACCTTTCAGAGTGGCAAAATTTTCGGAATCATTCAAGGTACGAAGAACTAGCATATTTCACTGAACCACATTTTCCATCTTATCCACCATCCATCTATGATCTTCATCAAGAACCAGAACCATCAGAGGAAGATCAGTTGATTGACATGCTCAAAGATTGGCTCGAGGAACGGGAAGCTCAATTTGATGCACAATTTCAGAGCCAAACAGCATCCATACAGAGGATGACGGAACAGATTAGACAATTAACAGACAACCTGAATTACGTATCTCACGGAACAAATTCAAATAATACTGAGGAAGCCTTTGAGTATCCATAATTTCATCATGACACCTTAATAAAGGACGAGGTTAAGCAGTATCAAGAATCAGAGGTTGACACTTATGGACCATGCATTTCACAAATGACAGATGAAGAACTGAAAGAGGAAATTTTAAATACATTTGTAAAGAAAATGTGGAACAAGATGCATGACAAATGGAGGAGGAAATGACTGACCATATTGAAGATCTCAGAAATTCAGGAGAAATATCACTGTTTTGGGGAGTACAAATCAAAGATATCACCCAAAATCTTGACAAAATGGAACTTCCATTTAAAGTCAAGCACCATAAGAGACCTCCTGATTTGTTCTTTATTTTCAGGAACCATGTGGTTTCTATTAAGGTCTCATGATCAATAATAAGCATGAAATATGTGCGAATACAAATCAATGAAGTTGCAGAATACTCACATCGATCGGTTGAGCGAAGCGGCGACGAACAAAACTCTTCACTGCCCACTGGACTGCTCACGGTTAGTAAGCTTCTGTCATCACCATTGATTCAGCTTTGGATCAACATCGTCAAGCTCCAAGCTTTATCATTTGATTCCCGGCTCATGGTGGACTTCCCTATCACCTTCGCATGTCTCGTAAGTGTGCTAGCACTTGTGATTTTGCCACAAAATCCCACTCTTGTGCTTCCCACTGTTCACAGTTTTTGCTGAACAAGAAACCAGAAAGTTTTGCCCCTTGGGAGTGTGAAGAAGAGGAGAGAAAAGAGAGGACAGGGTTGTTTTGATTTCCAAAATGTGTATTAGCCTTTTGTTTTTCCAAAAAACAAATGATATATACCATTTCCACTTTTCCAAAAAGTCAAGGCAATAAAGTTTGCCAACCACTCCCATCATTCATCAATCAATCTCATCAATCAATCAATCTCATCAATCAATCAATTATCACATCACTCAAAGTGACATGATTTGATGCTTGATGTGACGCTAGATACGACTAGCGATTTGACGCTTGATTTGACTTACGTGCCGCACTCGAATTCGAATACGAATGCGCTCGCAAATAATCTCGGGCTCGGGTTCGCTAATTCCAAATTAACAAATTTTTCGTTGCGTCGTAATTAAATGATTACGCCTAGCGAAATCACTATTCACGTCGCTAACAAATTAATTTTAAATTAATTCGTTCGCCCGAATTAAAATCTAATTTTAATTCCGCGTCGAAATCCAATTTCGTTTAATATATCAAATATATTAATTTATCGATTAATTCCAAATTAATCGTTATCTCTCTTTAATTGATATTTTATCCCAGATAAAATATCTCCGCAATTAATCCCAGATTAATTTTCTCTCTCTTCTAATTAATCCCAGATTAATTAAGAGTGCGAGTCATACGTCATCGGTGAATCTTTGGGAAGCGACCCATGAGATCCCCGGATATGTTGGCATTAAATTCGGTAGTCGGACTATCTGAACACGTAAGTACCAAGTACTACGTTTATACTGATTTACAAGACAAGGTTGGCCTCTAGTAAAGCGCCATGCCTACCCAATTCTCCGGAAATATCCTTACAGGAATAAAGGATCTATATTAGGCGTAGTATACGTAGTATTGCGTATTTCTGTCCAGTATCGGATGATCACGTGCTAGGCATGGGGCTGGAATTGTGTCTGCCCCGTACGAAGCACATGTCGGATGTCTGGTAACTAGTCTCTATAATCGGATAAACATGACCTTGTCATTTTATCCCGATAGCTGCAGCATTTAAGAGAACCAGTCTCGTATCCTACATGACCATCATCTCCACTATGACTGGAGTGATACTTTCGTCTTGACATCACACCCAACACACTACGATTCTCAATATACCCAGCATTGGCGTACACAGAACCTGTTAAAGCCCTGGACGACCGCAACCAAAGTATATTGATTGTCGCAAGTATTAGCGGTGCAAGTCTCAGGTTAAGACCAAATACACCTACCCTGATTTCGGACTTCCATAGACACATAGTCATACTACCAATGGAATTCCGAGGGGGTCTATCCAGAGCGAAGCTGTTTCCCGTACCATCGGTAAAACACAACCTCTTATTACACTTGCATGAGTATCCTATACCCAAATATATGGGAACTATGTCGTTATGCCCTCACAACGCGCACAAGTGTAATACTAGTCTTTTACGTATTTATTGATATCCAATCTCGATAATACTCTAACTAGGGAAATTTAATGATTTATCCTTCGTGGACTGATACTGTCTCATATCATTCTCCATCCAGGAACAAATCATAGGGACCTCCTATCATTTATACATCTAGGTGATCTAATCACAAATGATAAGAGTGCAATCTCCTTTGTCAAATAGTTAATTTGTACAACAACACCATGATCTGTACAAATAGTGACGCTATGGGTCATAATTGTCCAACAATCTCCCACTTGGCCTATAGCCAGTCACTCGAGTGCTTGACACCCGAACTATATACGGTTGGCTTAAACTGCTGAGAAAAGGCTTTCGTCAGCGGATTTGCATGATTATCATCTGATGCGATTTATTCGATCATCACATCGCCATAATGTATGATCCGAACGAATCAGATGAAGAGTCGAAGTATTTATCTGGATCGTTGATGAGACCATTAATTCTTTAGCCTGTGTTGACGCCTAGCTCAGCTGCTAACAGAACTATATCTATCTAATTAGATTTATTATCAACCCAAATGGCTTCTATTGTCGCCTCAGCTGCAGCAATAACCCGCATTTGTTGTTTATACGGTAACAGTATCTTGTTTGGAAGATTTCCAGCTCTCTGTTCCGTTATTCAAACTGTATAGTACCGTTTGCGACTTATAGTCATTTTATCTGTTTAGGAAACTTGCTACAGTGATCTCAGTCACTTCAAGTTCTCATTCTCCATAGATTAAGACAGCATCCTTAGTTCTCTAAGATACTAACGGATGTTATTAACATCAATCCAGTGACTATTGATGAGTGGTATTTATATCACTTATTCCCACTCATTTGACCTAATATTTCGTATAGTTTCTCGAGTTTTGTGAACGTTTTGATGTATTTTGTGTTTTTTTGCAGATAAATAAAGTTTGGAAAGCATTTGAGGCAATTTGGGGCAAAAACGGACAAAAATGCATCAACAGGGATATTTTGGTCTTTAGCGCGTCGCAACGCTGAATACTTGCGCGTCGTGACGTCTAAAATGAACCGAACAGTGCTAACGTGCGCCGGGTCCACAAATCAGAATCTGAGAAAAGTTTGACTTTACAAAAATGCGCCGTGCCACGTGTCACCATCACAGTCGATCTGCTAACATGCGCCGTACCACGTGTCAGCATCCTACGGTGCCGACAGTCATCATCGCCACGTGTGCCACATGTCATCCTACGTGTCTCCATGTCATCAGCCACGTCAGTAAGTCAACAAGTCAAAATTGCCACGTGTCGTGCCACATCATCATCAGCCAATCAGGAAGTGACACGTGTCGCAATTCTACGGTGCCGACAGTCTCTTTCCCACGTGTCGCCACATCACCGCCACGTTATCGCCACGTCAGCATCAACAATTGAGTATCTAATCCTTATCTGACACGTGGCGGATAAGAATCTCAACGACCAATCAGAAGCCGCCACGTGTCATAATAATTGAAGCCCAACCACTCTGCCACGTGTCACCTTATCAGCTTATCCAGAATGTTCAAACCGGCGAACCAGAGCTTGCCACATCGACAAAAGCTAGCGTAGCGACGCTGAGGGCCCTGGCGTCGCGATGCTGGAAGCCTACCGAGGCCTATAAATTGAGCTCGAGATTTCAGAATTGAATACACCACTCTCTCTCTTATATTCTATCTAAAGAGAGAGTTTCTCTCTCTACTTTCTTTTAATTTTTAGTTTTTTAGTTTTGTAATTAATTTTAATTACGTTTTGTTAATATAGTAATTTAATTTTTACTTTTTACTTTTACAGTTTTTATTATTTACCATGAGGAGGTAACTCCCCAGCTAGGGTGAAAGGTAATTCTTTTACTGTTACTATTTAGATTAATCTCCCTTAAAAATAATATATTCACTATTTAAAATATTGACTTAAAAAGGATACCGCCAGATTGGTCGGTTGGTAATTCATTTTAATCTGGTTTAAACCTGACTAATAAAGGATACCGCCAGATTGGTCGGTTGGTAATTAAATTTTGGTTCCGCCTTTATGGCTGGTTGGACTTAATTTGACTTAATCAGGTTACCGCCTATATGGCTGGTTGGAAAAAGAATCACAAGTTTATATATTATTTTATGGGAGATATCTAAATTAGTAGTAGTAAAAGTAATTCCTTTTACCTTAATATTTTATTTTATTGTAATTTACTTTTCAGTATTTACTTTACCGTATTTTTACTTTATGTCTTTTACTTTCAATTTTTTACTAGCCCTAGTTATGTGTTGTAACTAAATTAGTTATCTGGGGTTGTGATGAAATCCAATATCACCGTTTTATAAGGGTTAGATTATAGCTTGGGTAATATAAAGATTTATTTATTGAGTCTTAATCTTAATGCTTTTTCATTAACTGGCCATTAATAAAATTGATCTGGTAAATCTAAAATGAACTAGACATAGGGATTTTAGGTTTCAGCCTTAGACTCAATAGCTCACGATCTTCCTTGAGGATAGATAACCCTTTAATAGATTTCCTTACAGGATAGGAATATACCTGTCGGGCGGGGGTTGTCATAATTGGAACTTAAACTTAATGAATCCAGATAATTTGGTTGACATAGACATATGGTTCAATTGGGTTAAACTGGGTATTTGTGTCTGACCATCGACAGAGGCTTACACATAATTTAGTGTTCCAGGTTAATAAATCAATATATTACCCAACTTTAAGATAACCACTTCTCTTTAAAATGATATTGGAAGAAATCACAACCCTAGATAGTTTTTAATATTGAATTTTCTTAAAACATATTTTCGACAATTTTATTTACTTGTTTTTAAATTTAGAATCGTCACCATTTCAAATCAATCAATCAACTTGTTAGATATTAGTAATCATTTGACCTCATAAAATTAATAGATTAGATATTAAGTCCTCGTGGGATCGATATTTTTATACTACTTGAACGATACGTACGCTTGCGTTATACGTGTGTGTTTACGCCGTCAACTATCACTTGGATTGTCCTGTTTGTGAATCCATATGCTCAAAGCGTATGAGACACCAGGTCGTACATTTTTCAATGTACGGTTTCTCGGAGAGTTTTCTCGAAAGCCAAGCTTTCACCGATTATTATTATGGGAATATCATTTCCAAGAAATGATGTATTATCATTATTTATAGGACAGCCACTGTCAGTGCGCTCCCACTAACCTCCTTATATACACAAGAATCATTTCGTTTTGAATTAAATCATAAACCATTATGATCACATCAAAACGACAATTCCAAGAACCTAATGTTTGCTTCAATCCAAACATGGATCGAATAACCTGCAAACCTTGTTTGCTAGTTATTGTACGACAAAACCGACAGGATGTTTTAAACATCCTCCAAAAGGTTTCCTTTTCAGGAAAGCAATTTTCCCGTATAGCTGACATATTTCATAAATGAAACATGCAGCTTTAGTAAGCATTATCCAAATGGATTTACCATGGCAACAGGTAAAAGGTTGAATCGTAATCAACACAATGTTGATAACGATACATTTCCGCTAAAAGCCTAGCTTTATTCGTTGGTATGTTGCCATCCACGTACGTCTTCCTTGAAGACTTATAAGTACCAATAGGCACAATGCCTTGTGGTACATCAACTAGTATCCAAACTTGTTGATATACATGGAATCCAATTCGGATATTATGGCACTTTGCCATAATAGGGAGTCGATACCTTGTATCACTTCCTCATACGTAGTTAGTTGGTATTCCTCAATAAGATAAACATCTTTATGAGGTGAGATTAGAAACCCATACCCCAGGTTGTTTTCTGACTCTCTCCGACATACGCGGTTCTTGTGTATACTAAGATTAATGGTAATAGTTTCATCTTTGATGAACTATTTGTGTTCCATTAGGATTCGGTGCCTTGAACAGTATTACTCCGATTTTCATCGAGTTTTACTATCCTCCCACTTACCACTGCATATAGGAATTCCTCTTAGGAAAACCGCATGGTGAGAAACAATTACATTGTTCTCAAGTGAGATATATAAGTACAATACTTATGGTATCCATAGGATAACCTACAATTGGCACTTATCCAATTTGGGTTTTAGTTTGGTATCATCCAAACACATGCCTAGCATACCCAAATATTCAGGAATGAGAAACCCGGTTTCTTTCCGTTCATATCTAATATATATCTGTCAAACAGATTATTATGGAACCTTATTCTAAATAAGTTTTTTCACTGTTTAAAGCTTATCTGTTGAAGGAAATGGTAGCTCAGAGCGACTCATGATTAACCTTATCATGTCCAACAAAATTCGGTTACTCAATTCGGACACACCGTCAAAATGACGTGTTCCGGGAGGAGTCCTCATTGAAAGAATACTATACTCTTTCAAGTATATTAGAAACTTATTGCTTAAGTATTTTCCATTACGGTCTTACCGTGACGGTATAATATTATAGCCGGTCTGTTTGTCTATTTTCGTGTCGAAACTTAAAAGTTTCTGATTTGTGTTCTTCAAAAGAAACACATAACCATAACGCGATGCCACATCCGTAAAGGTCACGAAATATTCATATCCACCTTTAGCCTAGCTAGACATGGGCCCACTTGTTTCACTATGAACTAGGGCTAACAGATTGGATGCATTTACACTTTTACCAAGTAATAGTGTTTATAGGCACATTGCCGAATAAACTAGATTCGTAGACTTTATTTGATTAGGATCAAATCAGTCCTAGTAACCACTCTTCAAAAGTGTGGATATACGATTCTTATTTAGATTATGTCCCAGACAACAATGCCACAATAAAGTTTCATCTGATCAAATCAGTTTGAGCTGTTAGTTCGTCATATATACATTTGAGATTTATTATATTCAAAATATAAATTTTGTCATTCACATCTGATGTGTTTATCTCAATATCATCTTTATATAATAAAACACTTTAGTGTTCTAGAATATAAAGGTACACCCGCAACGGGTTAAACACTGATATAGAGATAATATATCTAGTCAAACTAGTTACATTATAATAGTATCCTAATTTAAGTACACACCCGAAGGTAGTTCCTAAACTTAGGTATCTACGGTTAAAACAGCGACTTTCGTCCCGTTTTCAATTCGCAGATTAATCTCTATTGAAGTCAGTATCCTGCTCATAGCAGATTCTGAACATCAGTACATATATATTTTATGTACCACACTAAGTATTTAAAATCTAATTTTAATACTAGTATGAACATAATGTTGACAAACATATTTGAAGTCAGAGCCTTGCCCGTCTTCAATTCCTTCATGTCTGCTTTGTCCAAACGGCAGTCACGCTTCCGCGATCCCGTTTGCCACATTTAGGCAGACATTTTGGGATATGTCATTTATCTTCCTAGAAGATTATAATGATTTTTCATTTTCTAGTTTTAACACTCCAGAAGCCTTTGGCCAAGCCTTGGCCTTCTAGAATATCGAAGTAAGGTGCGCCTTGCGCTACTTGTCTAATTGCAAACTCTTGACTTTGTCTCTTTGAGAATAGTCATTAACTCTCAAAGAGTTATTATTGCAATTTTAGTACTTCTAAAATCTAAGCATAGATTTATGAAGATCCTTCAATTTTAGTATCATACTTTAAGGATCTAATCCTTAGTTCTGATTTAGAAATTAAGGAGTATACCGCGACAAGCTAATGGATTAAGCACTAAAGTTATCATCACATAAATCTTCCAAGATTATGCTCTACTATTTGCTTAACTCCGGGCTTAGGACTAATATGTTATTTTATCAAATAAAGTAACTTATTAGTTTCCAGGACCATCCTGAATTTTATTCCCAATTTGAAAATTAAACCATTTAACACATTTTCCCCAGGATTATGTTTTAAATGTCAATCTTTCAATTTAATCTTGATTCTAATAGTCCAACTATTTAATCAACGATTTTGGTACTTATTCATTATAATGATTACAATAGTCCAACTATTTAATCAACTATAATTTAATAGATTAAAATCAATTATATTGATTACTATAATCCATTATAAATCAACTATAAATGAATAGTTTGAATATAGTCCAACTATTTATTAAAACAACATTTAAATATTAGTCCAACTAACATTTAATATATTTGACGAATGATATTTGAATGAGCGCGTATGGCAATTAATTAAACGAATATTGAAAATTCAATTCTTGCCTCCCACTATTTTTCGGCGAGCCTCTAACCCTCTGTCAAGTCTCGGGAAACCGTGTTTCCTAGTGGGCTAGGATCCCGTTAAATATCACACAATCTTGACTTTGGCCAACAAATTGTATGATAATTAACTAGGTAGATCTCTAAGATCGATTGGATCCAATCCAATTTCTAGATCCGGTAGGGGGACATCCAAGTCCGAAACATATATCTTATATATGCCAATACATCCAATGTATCCTAAACCTTTTTCCTCTGAATCAACTAAGCCTTGGCTTTGGCACAACAAACTTAGTGATCCCAGTTAAGCGTGACCCATTGACCATGGAAAGCTTCGTAATCAATGTCGATGGACAAGAAGTGGTCTTGACTTTGGCCAACAAACCACAACTTGGACAAGACACCATATATAACAAAGCCTTCATGATTCAAAACACATCCTCGACGGACAAAGGCCTTGACTTTGGCCAACAAGCCAATGCCAGTCTCGGATCTTGAGTGAGAATCACTCAATGGAAGGAAAGACGTTTAATATTTTGCGAGGGTTTTTCGAGTGCAAATTGGCAACCAATTTATTATCTTTGTTAAGGTCTCATCATCATACACCCTTAAACATGCATTCTAAACACATAATAAAGCGCGTATATAAAATAATAATGATATGCGGATGGATACTTTACATTGATCCTAGATCAAATCTCTCCTTTTCTCTATCCCGCTAGCACATGTATTTACTTCTACCCGTTACACTACACTTCTAAAGAAACCTCATTTACATTGAGGGGGATATGTGAGAAGAGAATACAAAGAATAAGGAGGTGATAAGGCTGGACACGCAGGTCCAATTAATAAATCAAATTTATTACAATTTCCAAAATTGCCCCACCCATCTAATATCCATCTGATATACATTATTCATGCATCGCAACCATGTATTCACACAAGCATGTTATCAATCAATCTAATTAAATTAATTAATCTGATAATTAGTGATCATCCAATGTTCAAACAACGATTTGATTTTGCTCGAGTCAAACTCGTTATTGCGAATAAGTACTCAAAGTACATATTCTCGAATTAAATTAAACTACATCATTAAATCCAATTTAATATGCATTCAATTCTAATTCTCTATTTAATTCCAAATTAAATACTACACTTTAATAATAACCTTTACGACTTAAATTCCAAATTTAATCGCTACGGGTCTCAAAGCCCGATTAACGTCCAACGTTAATTTAATTAAAGTCAAATGGGCTTTTAATTAATTTCTTAAGGCGTGGACTTTTGTTAACTCGGGTCAAAATGAATAACCAAATCCAATCCGGGTTACCCCATAAGCCTAGAAATCAATTTAGGCCCATTAGGCCAATTAAACTTTAAAGGTCCATTAAGTCGCATTTGGGCTTTATGGATGTGGATTTGGGCCCAATTGGATCCAACCAATTTTTCCTAAACCCAACTTTGTACAACAAAGCCCAATAAGCCCATTTACAACATTAAAGCCCAAATCCAATTTTAAGGCCCAACATAATTAAACACAAAAATCCAATTTCACATTTAATTAACCTAAAGTGTATATCATAATTAATCACCCAAATTAACATTTCTAAAATATCAATTTATACAATTAATCATGCTCATTATCATCATCACATGTCCAACACATTTTGATTAAAATCAAACCCATAATTACATGCTCAAAGTCTCGGCCAAGGGAGGGATTTGTGTCCGATTCGAATTCAATCCAATTAATTCCACAATCGACATTAAATCACATTCCCAGAATGATTCTAACTCATCCAATGAATCAAAAATCAAAAAATCCAAGACTAAATAGGGCACTTCTCATTCGGCCAAGCCTACTCAATTTGGGGAAAAATGTTCCAAACACAAATTCATGAAATTGATCCAATCAATATTCAATTAAATATGTTATTAAGCATACTCAAACATTCAATTCATTCAATCATGCTCAAATACAAATTACCCAAATTTTAAGCCCTAAACTTTTTCATGCTCAAACCTTGCTCTAAATGCCATTGTTGGTTTCTATTAAGGTCCCAAGATCAATAATAAGCATGAAATATGTGCGAATACAAATCAACGAAGTTGCGGAATACTCACATCGATTGGTTGAGCGACGCGGTGATGAACAAAACTCTTCACTGCCCACTGGACTGCTCACGGCAGTAAGCTTCTGTCATCACCATTGATTCGGCTTTGGATCAACATCGTCAAGCTCCAAGCTTCATCATTTGATTCCCGTCTCATGGGTGGACTTCCCTATCACCTTCGCATGTCTCGTAAGTGTGCTAGCACTTGTGATTTTACAACAAAATCCCACTCTTGTGCTTCCCACTGCTCACGGTTTTTGCTGAATAGAAACCAGAAAGTTTTGCCCCTTGGGCGTGTGAAGAAGAGGAGAGAAAAGAGAGGAGAGAGTGTTTTGATTTCCACAAATGTGTATTAGCCTTTTGTTTTCCAAAAAACAAATGATATATACCATTTCCACTTTTCCAAAAAGTAAAGGCAATAAAGTTTGCCAACCACTCCCATCATTCAATCAATCAATCAATCAATCGCATCAATCAATCAATATCACATCACTCAAAGTGACATGATTTGACGCTTGATGTGACGCTAGATGCGACTAGCGATTTGACGCTTGATTTGACTTGCGTGCCGCACTCGAATTCGAAATACGAATGCGCTCGCAAATAATCTCAGGCTCGAGTTTGCTAATTCCAAATTAATGAATTTTCTGTTACGTCGTAATTAAATGATTACGCCTAGCGAAATCACTATTCATGTCACTAACAAATTAATTCTAAATTAATTCGTTCACCTGCATTAAATCTAATTTTAATTCCGCGTCAAAATCCAATTCGTTTAATATATCAAATATATTAATTTATCGATTAATTCCAAATTAATCGTTATCTCTCTTTAATTGATATTTTATCCCAGATAAAATATCTCTCCGCAATTAATCCCAGATTAATTTTCTCTCTCTTCTAATTAATCCCAGATTAATTAAGAGTGTGAGTCATACGTCATCGGTGAATCTTTGGGAAGCGACCCATGAGATCCCCGGATATCTTGGCATTAAATTCGGTCGTCGGACTATCCGAACACGTAAGTACCAAGTACTACGTTTATACTGATTTACAAGACAAGGTTGGCCTCTAGCAAAGCGCCATGCCTACCCAATTCTCCGGAAATATCCTTACAGGAATAAATGATCTATATCAGGCGTAGTATACGTAGTATTGCGTATTTGTCCAGTATCAGATGATCATGTGCTAGGCCTGAGGCTGGAATTGTGTCTGCCCCGTACGAAGCACATGTCGGATGTCTGGTAACTAGTCTCTATAATCGGATAAACATGACCTTGTCATTTTATCCCGATAGCTGCAGCATTTAAGAGAACCAGTCTCGTATCCTACGTGACCATCATCTCCACTATGATGGAGTGATACTTCCGTCTTGACATAACACAAAACACATACGATTCTCAATATACCCAGCATTGGCGTACACAGAACCTGTTAAAGCCCTGGACGACCGCAACCAAAGTATATTGATTGTCGCAAGTATTAGCGGTACAAGTCTCAGGTTAAGACCAAATACACCTACCCTGATTTCAGACTTCCATAGACACATAGTCATACTAACAATGGATTCTGAGGGGGTCTATCCAGAGCGAAGCTGTTTCCCGTACCATCGGTAAAACACAACCTCCTATTACACTTGCATAAGTATCATATACCCAAATATATGAGAACTATGTCATTGTGCCCTCACAACGCGCACAAGTGTAATACTAGTCTTTTACGTATTTATCGATGTCCAATCTCGATAATACTCTGACTAGGGATATTAATGATTTATCCTTTGTGGACTGATATTGTCTCATATCATTCTCCGTCCAGGAACAAATCATAGGGACCTCCTATCATTTATACATCTAGGTGATCTAATCACAAATGATAAGAGTGCAATCTCCTTTATCACATAGTTAATTTATACAACAACACCATGATCTGTACAAATAGTGACGCTATGGATCATAATTGTCCAACAAACCATTGGAGCAACAATTATTAAAAAGGTGGCACAAGCACTAAATGAGACAATTCTTTTTGCCATTTTACCGTTGGAAGTGACCCTTCAAAAGCAACGCTCACGGGATCGTCTTTAATCGGACATCCAAAACCACGCTGAAACCTCTTTGACAGATGGATTTCAATCACATCTGCCTAAAGATGAAAATTTAGCGCTAGTAGGGAGGCAACCCAGGCAATTTGTTGTAATTTCTGTTTTCATATTTTGTGTATACATGTTGTAGAATTTTAATTTTTGTGTGATATTTTCAGGGAAAAGCACAAACGGAGAATTTAAGGCAAAACAAGATAAGAGGAATGGTGTTTGGCAATCACAAAGATGAGTGCTAATTCATTAGTGATGGCTGAGTAAAGAATGGATTCTTGAGAAGCATCCTAATGGATTTATATACCAAGCAAGTGGCGTATTGAATTTTGTTGCCTTAATAATTGCTTTAATTTTCTTTTCTGTTGTTATTTTCTTTTCTCCGACAGGATCCAGACTTTTTGACCTTTCACGATTTCTTTTATTATTTAGCTAAGAATCTTCCTTAGGAAGATACTAGTGCTATTATTACTCACCATTTTTTAGGTGTTATAAATTCAACACATCATTGCACTCTTGAAGACATCCAGATTTGAGAAAGAGATACATAAAAATGGAAGCCACTTCAAGAAGACGAGTTGTAAACATTTATGTGTTCTGCGGTAAAAGATCTCTACTTTACTGCTAGAACTACCCCAGATTTAATTGACCAAATTTTAGCCTTTGAACCATAAATTGACCATATCCTTTCCAAGATTAACTGGTCTGATAACGATTGTGGTAAAAAGCGTCGGATAAATCTGGATCTTAACTTTAATTTCCCTTTTAGATGTATAATTTCAGCTAACCAAGTACTACATTTTAAACTCTTCTACTACTTTTTAAGACATTGGGGACAATGTCTCATTTAGGTTTGGGGGAGGGGAATAGTTGATACGGAGGGGAATAGTTGATTAGTATCTTATTTTTACTGTGTTGTTTTTATTTTAGTTTTAGTCAAAAATAAAAATTTTCAAAAAAAACTTAAAAAATTCTAAAAATTAAAAAAATATATATTAATTAAAAAAAATTTGTGCTTTTGTGTTTTTAATTTGATTAATCAGGTGAAATTGGTGTAAGATAGTGTGTAAGGAATTTTCATTCCTTAGACGTATCTCAACCTATTTCATAACAAGTTAATTTTTGTTTATTCTATTTGAATTATTTAATTTGTGAATTCTCCATAAAGCTGACTAAAATGAATCTTCATATGCTCAGTTGACAGGTATTATCAACATGCATAGTAATATACGGACATGAGTTGTAATTGAAAAGTTTGTAATATTCAGTGCTCTAGTTTAATTGGAGGACTCATCTAAAAAAGTGATGGGATAAAAAAAGTCTGAAATCCGAGTTATTAAGTCTGTATGGGTGTATTAACACCTAGTGCCCTAAAGTCAACTAGTTTGGGAGCCACTGACCCAAAACTCGCTACATGGATTGAAGATGTTTTAAAAATATATATATATCTGATATCCGAGTAATTAAGTTCGTAGGGGTGTCTTAACACCTAGTGCCCTAAAACCAACTGGTTTGGGAGTCACTGGCCTAAAGCTCGCTACATGGATGGAAGATATTGTTTATAAATAAATAAATAAAATCAGAAAAATATTCCATTGCTAAAAAAGATGTGAATTCTGATATAGCTTTAGGACAAAAATATTACTCTCTTTTCAACTACACTTATGAATGTTGTGGGCACAATGACTTGATAAATATCTTGTTAGTTGTGTATATGGAGAATGGTAAAACTAATCGGAGAATTTACTTATTTGGTAATTTAGAGAGAAAGAAAACAACTATTAACTTGGATAAGAAGTTTCACCTGTTTAATCACTAACTTGTTTATTCTATTTTCTCTTGTCTTTTTGCTTTTGTGTGCATTAGTTTTAGTTTGACATTTGTGGGTATCGTTACTGTAAGCCCTCACTAGACTACAACTCGTCCACTATGGATACCTATGGGTTTAAAGGCTTGTTGCATACGCTAAATGCAACCATGATCCCTACGAAAGTGGCTTAGTTTAATTTTATTTTAAAAATATTTATGTTATTTTATCTTGTTGTTTTGCTCGAGGACTAGCAAAATGTTAGGTTTGGGGGTGTGATGAGTGGTAAATGTATCACTATTTCTCACTCCTTTAACTTAATATTTTGTATAGTTTCTTGGGTTTTGTGAATATTTTTATGTGTTTTTTGTTATTTTGCTGATAAATAAAGTTTCAGGACTTACTGGAATCAAATCAGAGCCAAAACAGTGAAAAATGGACAAAAGGGCAAAGTTGTCTTCTGGACGTCGCGACTGCTAACGTGCACCAGGTATTGCTAACGTGCGCCGGACAAGTGTCATCATCAGAGAAGATTGCTATCATGCGCCCTTGCTAACGTGCATCTGCCATGGTCAACATCACAGTAAATCCGCTAACGTGCGATGTGCCATGTGTCACCATCACATGCTGCTGACATTCGACATCGCCACGTCAGCACAATAATTTAGTTAATCATTCAGTTGTGCCACATGTCATCATCTCCATAAGCTGCCCAACACGTGTCCTTCATCGACGGCGCGTCGCGACGCGCAAGACCTATTGGTGCCTATAAATTCAGCCGAATTTCATTTGAATTTTCATACCTTCTTAGAGTTCCTAATAGGGACTTAAGAATTGTATCTTGTTTGTTTAAGTTTTTGTATATAAATTAAGCATTTTTATTTATTTCTTTCTTTCAGTACTTTTAATTATGCACTTTTACTTTCAGTAATTACTTTTTTTATTTACTTTTTATTTATTTTATGTTCAGTAGTTAATTTACTGTTGGGGAAGGGTGAAGCTTTTTACTTTTATAATTTAGATTAATCTCCCACAATTATAATATATACATTATCTTAAAACCTGACTTAATTGGATACTGCCTTTATGGTCGGTTGGACTTAATTAAATTGATTTTAACCTGACTTAATGGGATACCGCCTATATGGTCGGTTGGAATTAATTAAATCTGACTTAATCAGGATACCACCTATATGGTCAGTTTCTAATTATCACGTAAATTTATATATTATAATAAGGGAGATTTCTAAATTAGAAATGGTAAAGGTAGATTAATCTCAATTTAATTATAATATGGAAATTGTAATATAATATAGATTAAAAGTTGATAAAGCCTTAATGGCTGGTTTTAATTATGTAACATAATGTGACACCGCTTATAGGTCGGTCTTTAGGTAACAGATGATTACAGCCTATATGGCTGGTTTATGGATAAATAATAACACCACATTTATGGCTGGTTCAACTTAATTGGGTAACACTGATAATTTACATATTATAATAAAGTGAGATTTCTAAAGGTGGATTCCCTAACCCCCAGCATTTTATTTTTATTTTAGGAAAGTGATGAAACACAATATTAACAAGCTTAATAATTGATTTAATTATATTATGGGTAATTATTTAGTTTGTTTATTGAATCTTAAGCCTAATGCTTTTTGTTGCCTGATCACCAATAAGATTGATGTGGTAAATTTAAAATGAACTTGGAAAAGGGATTTTAGGTTTCAGCCTTAGATTCAATAGCTCACGATCTTCCCTGAGGATAGATAACCCTTTAATAGATTTCCTTACAGGATAGGAATAAACATGTCGGGCGGGGGTAGCCACTATTGGAACTTGAACTTAATGAATTCATATAATTTGGTTAACATATGAATATGATTAATTGGGTTATTTGGGTGTTTGCATCTGACCATCGGAATAGGCTTTTGCATAACTTCGTGTTCCAGGTTAGCAAACTGATTTATTACACAAAGATAAGATAATCAATTTATCTTTATAATAATATTGTGTGGAATCATAATCATAGATATTTGTGTCTTTTGTTTATTTTCCTTAGTATTTTCTTTTATATTTTATTTATTTATTTATTCAAAAAATCCACATTCAACCAATCAATCAAGCAATCATTCTCTTCTCCTTTTAATTAGATACCTGTAAATAAATAGTGTCAATAATTAATAACAACAGTAGGAATTAAGTCCTCGTGGGATCGATATTTTTATACTACTTGAACGATATGTGCGCTTGCGTTATACGCGTGTGATTGCGCTGGTCAATTATGATTAAGATTTTAATAATATCTTAAGGATTCTAACAACATTTTTCGGATTCTAACACTCTCTCTCAAGTTGAAGCATACGTATCATATGCATTAAGCTTGTTACAAATGAAACCAGCACAATAACCACAGAGAGATTAGGGTGTTTAAACATTGCTAGAGAATGCACAATATGAACATTTATGGTGACTTGGATGTTTAACGTTGTTGGATAATGCACAACGAGAGCAGATGTGGAGGTTTGGATGGTTTAACATCACTGGAAAATGAACAGTGGGAAAAAATTAAATTATTCCAGAATAGCTCAAAACATCTAAAGATGTGGAACTTGATGCGAATAAAAGACAAATAACTGATAAAATTTGAGCATTTCATCGCCATTAGTATTGTCAAGACGGCTGAAGATGATACGACGCGTGAGGCTCACGCGCATATAGTGGCGCGTGTTCCCTATGCTCCGACTTGAACAATGACTTTAATATGGGTATTATTGGGTAACGCAGCGGAACGCGAAAAATCAATTTTTTTTCGATTTCAATAATTTTTATTGGGTAATTAAAATAAACAAATTTATTCTAATTACTCAATACTCAAAATTTCTAATTTTACCCAAAATCCATAATTTTCCCTTAATTACCGTGAGACCCCAAATATTTGTATTTTGATCATTTTAGTCCTAATTTATCAAATACAAATTTAAGTAATCACAATCACAATCAGAATGATTTATACATGCCACATACATCAAAATGCAAATCACAACAAAAAAAACCCAATTTTCTCTAAATTGTCGAATGTACCCAACATTTGTAACTCTGTGCATTTTGGTCCAAATTTGTCAAAGCAAGTTTAAATGATTTCCAATAATTAAAAAATAATTTGTATATCTTATATACATAATAATATAACACATATATGAAAAGTCCCAATTTTGATTTAGATTAAAAATCATAATCTCTCAAATTAATCAAATTAATAAAATTAACCAAAATTAATACAATCTAATATTTTAATCTAATCTCTACAGCACCAAACAAATGTCACCACTTTGAAATAACTCAAGAATAATCTAGGTCATCAATTAGTGGCGTAACAACTCTAGAATGGCAATAAGATCATCAGATGATCAAACGAAAGCTATACACCATTTACAAGCTTACTTTGAAAACATACATGCAAACATCTTTCATTTAAGCTTCCAACACACTTATTACAAAACCAAAAGATTAGAAGCATAAGATAACATCCTATGTTGTAGCCCAAAGTAACATAAACAATTTTTTAGAAAAGGAAAGAATGAAAATACCTTGATTTCCAAGCTTTTTCTTAACTTAAAGCTTTTAACACTTTAGTTTTTCTCTCAAGTCTCTCTTTCATAATTTAGAGGCTTAACATAAATTATGTAGCAAATGAAAATGGTACCTTATATACTATGGGCTTGGCCGAAATTTCACAAAAAAAGAAAATAGATATTTTTGATTTTTCCAACAAAAATAAAGAAGTCAAATTCCATTTGATAACATTTATTTTAAATGCAAAAGTCAAACATTTACAATTTAATCATTTCAAAAAATAAATATCAACTTAGATATTTTATATTTTAATTACTTTAATTATTTAACAATTAAATAATTACTTAAATACAAATATCTAAATATATGTATTATATTTACTTTAAATAATCCAAATACATTTATTAATGATATATGTCAAATATCATAATTTGACAATTAATCAATGTGTATTTAATAAAATCATATATTAAATATAAATACACATTAACTAGTAAATGACCGAAAGGCCCTCTAAGCATTATCTTTCGTTTAACCGTTAAATGATTTGTAAATGATCAATATTATTCATAAAAGTTGCCCTAGTGCTCTACGAGTATATTTCATTAGTGAGACTCTCTAGGTACAGGCATATTCATCACGAAATCTAATTTCATGTTCATAATCTACCCACCCATAAATTATGACGACCACGATAAAATCTCTGAACCATACAGGTCGAGGTCACTGCATACGTATAATATTTTTGTCTCAGGTATCCGGATTATCCCCGAGATATAGATATAAACGTCAAATCTCTTTAGGTATAATCTCATCGATGATTCTATTAGCAATCTCTTAAACAAACTTAGAACAGATTTCTACAGTGTACCACGGCCCTTGGATTTAACATACTGCTAATCCCATATTGAATACTTATGCTCTGTACACATAGCTGACGGATTCTATCTTGACACAAACATGATATCTTGAGGATCAGTCCACACCCAACGAACAGGCGGAAGTATGACCTAAATAGGTCGATGACGTGACTGCCATCAAAGTGTAGAGGTTTCAAAAAATAAATATCAAATTAGATATTTTATATTTTAATTACTTTAATTATTTAACAATTAAATAGTTAAATAATTACTTAAATACAATATCTAAATATATGTATTATATTTACTTTAAATAATCCAAATACATTTATTAATGATATATGTCAAATATCATAATTTAATAATTAATCAATGTGTATTTAATAAAATCATATATTAAATATAAATACACATTAACTAGTAAATGACCGAAAGGCCCTTTAAGCATTATCTTTCGTTTAACCGTTAAATGATTTGTAAATTATCAATATTATTCATAAAAGTTGCTCTAGTGCTCTACGAGTATATTTCATTAGTGAGACTCTCTAGGTTCGGGCATATTCATCACGAAATCCAATTTCATGTCCATAATCTACCCATCCATAAATTATGATGACCACAATAAAATCTCTGAACCATACAAGTCGAGGTCACTGCATACGTATAATCTTTCTGTCTCAGGTATCCGGATTATCCCCGAGATATAGATATAAACGTCAAATCTCTTTAGGTATAATCCCATCGATGATTCTATTAGCAATCTCTTAATAACACTTAGAACTTATTTCTACAGTGTACCACGGGCCCATGGATTTAACAGATTGCTAATCCCATATTGAATACATATGCTCTGTACACAGAGCTGACGGATTCTATCTTGACACACACATGATATCTTGAGGATCAGTCCACACCCAACGAACAGGCGGAGGTCTGACCTAAATAGGTCGATGACGTGACTGCCATCAAAGTGTGGAGGATATCTCATATATCAACAGTGGTATCTCAAGTCAAAGAATCACTATGCTACTGAATTCGAGAAGATTCTTATTAAAGTTGGTGTACCATCTATTAAGAATCTTTGGTGAGTCGTTCAGTATTTATCCAATATAAACACTCACATGTTTATACGAGTCTCCAAGACTCATGGTTCATTGAGAATCTACCATTGAAATCCAAGATTCTAATATACGACATATACCGATCTCAATGAGTTTACTTACTGACCAAGTAATGTAAACATTGACCAATAACTGTTAAAGCAATGATATTATTATGATACAACTCAATGTCAGTTGTGACGCTTTTGTAAATGTATCATAACTAATCATTCTAAGGTCAATTACGTCTTGACAATATATAAAGAGATGTTATATCATAGAAACTGGTTATTTTATTCATAATAAAATATTTACATAAGTATTTACAGGGAAATACAAAAGAAATTGGCACTCTGAGCATCAATACCAACAAATTCTCCCACTTGCTCTAGTGCAAATATCGATTGTTATCAAATAACTTCATAGGAATAGCCTTGGTAAGCGGGTCTGCTATATTATCTTCACTCGGGACCTTGCACACGACAATATCCTGTCGCGACATAATCTCTCGAATGATGTGTACTTTCGTTCCACATGCTTCGATTTCTTAGGCGTCATCGGTTCCTTTACTTGGGCAATGGCTCCATTATTATCATAGTATAACAAAATCGGATTTTCGGTACTTGGGACTACTCCCAACTCTATGATAAGGTTCTTAACATAAATAGCTTCTTTTGTAGCTTCAGAAGCTACAATATATTCCGCCTTTATGGTGGAATCAGTTGTGGACCCCTGTTTGGAACTTTTCCAACAAACTACACCTCTGTTAAGGGTAAACATGAATCCTGTTATAGGCTTTCTATCATCAAAATGCGATTGGAAATCTGAATCTGTATACTTATTAACCTGCAATTCATTTCCTCCATAAATCAGAAACTTATCCTTATTACCTTTAATATACTTTAGGATATGTTTAATGGCCATCCAATTGTCATTACCTGGATTGGACTTATATTTGTTGGTCACACTAACTGCGAAACTAATATCAGGCCTAGTACATAACATGACATACATGATGCTTCTCAAACACGAAGCATAAGGCTAATTATACATTCTAATATTCTCATCTTCTATTTGTAGACACATCTTCTTTGAAAGATATAGGTTATGTCTGAACGGTATATTTGATGTCTTACAGTTACCAAAATTGTACTATTCTAATATCTTATCTATGTACATTGATTGGGATAACCCAATAAGTTTCCTTTCTCTATCTCTATAGAGTTTTATGCCTAAGACATAAGAAGCTTCTCTCAGGTCCTTCATAGAGAAATTCGTATAGAAGCAAGCTTTAACGCCCTACATCATCCCGATATCATTCTTAATGATCAGGATGTCATCAACATAGAGAACTAAAAATACCATCATACTCCCACTGGCCTTCTTATACACAGAGGATTCTTCTGAATTCTTGAGAAAACCAGACAATTTGATTATCTCGTCGAATTGAAGATTCCAACGTCGTGAAGCTTGTTTAAGTCCATAAATGGACTTTTTAAGCTTACATATAATGCCTGAATTTTCACTGGATACAAAACCCTCTGGCGGTTCCATACAGATTTCTTCGTCAAGAAATTCATTTAGAAAAGTCGTTTTGACATCCATCTACTAAATCTCGTAATCATTGTAAGTAGTAATAGACAATAAAATCCTAATAGACTTTAGCATCACTGCTGGCGAAAAAGTTTCATCTTAGTCAATACCAGATCGTTGTTACCTTTAGCTACCAGTCGGGCCTTAAAGGTTTCAACCTTTCCCCCAGCCTCGCTCTTCTTCTTGTAAACCCATTTACAATCGATAGGAATAATTCTTTCAGGAAGCTAAAGCTGAACCAAGTCCCAAACTTGATTCAGATGCATAGAGTCTAACTCTGATTTAACGGCCTCTTGCCACTTCATGGAGTCGATGTCCAATATCGCTTCTCTATAAGTATAACGGCCAGTCTTTTCAATTAAGATAATATCAAGACTCATTTCTTGTATCAAATTTAAGCATTTATGAGGTCTAGATACTCTTTCAGACCTACGAAGTGTGGGTAATGAAGGTTCTTCATCTACTTGAAATTCAGGTTCCTCCATTGGTTCGTTGGTCTCAGGTTGTACTTCATCAAGTTCAACCTGTTTATGATTACCTCATTCAGACAAAAATTCTACCTCTAGAAATTTTGCGAAGAGAGCTACGAACACATTTCGATGCTCGGTATCATAGAACAAATATCATTTCGTATTTGAAGGATATCCAACAAACCTAAGCTTTTGGCCTTGAGGCAAAAGCTTATTCTGCTAAGCTATCCTGACGTATGCAGGACAGCCCAAAACCCTAACATAATTAAGATTCGGTTTCCTACCAGTCCATATCTCATACGGAGTTGTAGGAATAATCTTAGAATAAATCTTATTCAAAAGATAAACAGTTGTTAAAAGAGCATAACCCCATAAGTAATAGGGCAAATCTATAAAACTCAACATAGATCGGACCATATCCAATAATGTTTGATTTCTCCTCTCTGACACTCTATTATGTTGTGGAGTACCATGAGGAGTATATTGAGTGAGAATCTCATTCTCCTTTAAATAATCAGTGAACTCTCCACTCATATATTAACCGCCTCGATCCGATTGAAGACATTTATTTATTGACCAGTTTGTTTCTACTTCATTTCGGAATTCTTTGAACTTTTCAAAGGTTTCCGATTTATATTTCATCAGATAACCATAATCATATCGTGACACATCATCGATAAAAGTAACAAAGTATAAAAAATCAATGTGAGCTGTCTCACTCATGGGACCACATACATTAGAATGAATGAGTTTCAATAAGTCAGTGGCTCGGTGTCCCACACCCGAAAAATGGGACTTTGGTCACTTTACCCTAAATGCAAGATTCACATGTTAGATAGGGTCCAATAGTAAGATCATGAATCAAACCAATCCTAACCAACTGGGTTAGGCGTTTCACATCTATATGGCCTAACCTCATATTCCAAAATTCAGTATTATTTATTTCAAATAGTTTACATTTATTAATTCCAGTATTCAAGATATCTTGAGAAGTATGCAAAATGTAATGATCATGCTCATTTAGACAAAAAAAAATCTAAATATTATTTCTAAAACATAAATACAAGGAACAGTTCTTAATATTTATATGATATCCCTATGTATCTAATACAAAAAAATGATATAATATTTGCTACGCATCCCGGTACAATATAGCAGTCATGCTATAAAAGTCTTCCACAGGGAAATGGAATCTCGCATAATCCCACTACAACCATCAGGACATACTAATTGTCAAACAGTTATAGTATCTTTCATATAGATAGTCAAGTAGTGTCTTTTATTAGATCATACCCAATGCATGACTAATGAGAGTATCTCACACGTCTCTTAGTTATATATCATATATAAAACTTTATATCTAATATGATAGAAACTACTCTCACTATATCAGAGAGAAAATGTAACTTCAGGTAAAACTTTTACCTGAAAAATATATCACCATTAACTTAGTATTGAACATATTATTTAAGTATAATACTTAAGATAATTATGTATGCTCCCACTAACCCTACTAACATATATGTGTACTCTGCATTTTGATAGAATCAAACAGTTTGATTACGTAATCAAAATAAAGACTATATTTCTAAATAGCTCATTTAGGTCTACAAATAAACTCTATATGTGTAACATCCGCGATCTGGGAGATGTTACAGGCAGGGGATAGCAGTGCTAACCCCATAATCCTCTGACTTTCTGATTGTATTCTAAACTATTCAAATGCAATGTCATGTATGGAAACCATAACTCAATTTGAAATATTTTTTTTCTCATATCTGTGTACTCTAAATACTTTTCTTTACACATATTAACAGATACTCATAAAGACTCATACTTCACTATTGTATACAAGAAACTTTTACTTTGACACTGACTAGACTCTCATGTTATATGACTCAAAACTGGTGGACTTCATCCCTGGTGACTGCATCAGTATCCATCCTCCCAAGCTCGTCCTCCTGGAATTCCTACAAAACAAATATTGGGAGTGGGGGGTTAGATCGTCGTACGATCTAAGTGAGTGGACAATAACTGAAAACTGATGTAAAAATCTTTTGACTTCAAAACCATATTTTCAAAATATCTTTATATGAAATTTTTGTTTCTGAAACTTCATCTTTCTGAAAACTGTCTTTGAAACTCAAGTTTTTGAAAACTATTTCTGAAAATCTCTGAAAAACTATTTACTGAAAATATTTTCTCTGTGAACTGCTATGTGTCTGAAAACCTGGACGTATGAGGGCGTTACGTATCGTCGTCCCTCCATACGCCTAATTGGAGCCAGTAGTGCAAATCCATGACTTTGGGGCGTTATGTATTGTCGTCCCCCAAAGCATGCCACTACTGTCTCAGAAACTGGTGGTATTGGGGCGTTACGTATCGCCGTCCCCCAAGCCACAAACTGAAGTTGGGGTGCGGATCTATGCTACCACCCAAGCTCAAAAACTGGGGTCTAGGGGCGTTACGTATCGCCATCCCCTAGCCCGGCTCAAGGATCTGAGAGCGTCCCATCAGTCCTCCACATGTGCATATGTCCTTTGTATCCGTCAATTCCAACTGTATCTCTGTAATAGTTACATACTGGGGTGAGGTTTTACCTCATGCCCCGAAAACATGAAAATCATATGTAAAAACTGAAATCTGTAAACATTATTTTAAAACTTTTCTGTTAAACTACAACCAAAACATGATATAAAGCTTAAACTCAATACATGAATAAATCTAACGCCCTAAAGCATAAAATAAGTCTGATGTCAAACTTAAAACTTAAAACTTTAATAAGTAAAACCATATAAGAAAGAGGTCTACTCACTGATTTGGCTATTGGCTGGTATTAGATCCCTTGTCGTAGGAAAGTAAAATTCATGCGGATAATCTATGGTCGAGAACTTGGTTAGTATATATATATATAAAGTGAAAATGATCTAACGATACGTCACTAGATTTTATGTACAAGGCTTCCCACATTCATATCTTGATGTAAGATATATATATATATATATATGAACTAATACGAGACCCCAAGAGTGCTCTCTAACGCGTTAGAATGGAATTGGGGGGTTTAAAACTGTTTGGGCCATGTTTTAATGCTCGCATCGCGACGCAGGCCATGGCACGTCGCGACGCACGCGAACCAAAAATGTCCTCAGATTTTTCTTCTGCGTGTCGTGATGACCTGGAAAACCAGGTTACTGGTTTTCTTCTCCAATCTCATCCCACTCTCAAATATTCCATCTTTACTCCATTCTAAAACTCCCAAGCTACAAACCAATATCTCATACATCATTCAAAACTCCATTAAACATACTTTAATCTTCCATTAATCAAGAATCAATTTTAATCTATACATATAGTTCATAACATATTTAAACCTAAAATTTAATAACCTTGGATTCACATATCAAGTCACACAATAATCATTCCCAAGCTTATATTCTCATCAATTAAAACCCAAGACATGTTACTAACATTACCACATCACTAGAATCACCAAAAATCAAAATCTCAAAATTTGGGTCAAATTTCTTACCTCTCTTTCTCTTGGTTTCTTCACCCTCCATGGTTGCTTCCATCTTCACTCTTCTTTTACCTTCTCCTTTTCTTCTCTTTTCTTCCCTTCTTCTTCTTCTTCTTCTTCTTCTTCTTCTTCTTTCTCTCTCTTCTTCTCTCGGTTTCCTTCCTCACTTCTTCTCTTTTCTATTTTTCTTCTAATTTCTTTTTGGTATTGATGAATAGTAGTCCATTTATATAGTGGGACTTAATTGATACAAAGACAATGTAGAAGTGTCTAGAGAAATGAAGAAATTTGGAGATTTATCATTTGGGACCGAATTTACTATTCACCCAGATTTTGACTTGCATTTTTGACTCGGTTCTAGTCTGAATTTTGGAAAATATTTAACACAAAAGTTGTAGGTCTCAATCACAGCTTTCCGACGATATAAAATTCATAAAAATCAGAGATCTTACAAAAACGTTACGCCCAAAATAATATGGACGGTCCAAAAGGAATACGGTACAGTCTCTTCCCGGGACTTCAAGAAATTTACCGATCGTTCCCAAAGTCTTCACATGATTGTATTTAAATCTTATCGTAATTTATTTCACATGTCTTCATTCCGTACGTAATAATATCGCCATAGGTAGTAGTAAAAACTACCGGTCATTACAATATGCTAATATACCAAAATTTGATTTCAGCAGAGTACAAAATTCAAGGTTATTCCCAGTCGATCTCTTGAACGAAGAAATCCATTTAGGAACACCAAATTACATTCTTTATATAAAATACACATTCTATTATTAAAGTAATAACTAATAAATCTTAATTATTCTATTAGTAAAACTAAAAAAAAAAAAAATTCCTCAAAAACTAAGATTATTTGAGTGTAAATTCTCACATATGGTCAGACCATAAAGGTCAAGTCAGTTCACTTCACTTTCTCGATAAAGTTTAAAGCTTGATTGTAGTAAACTGAGAACAATCTTAGATATATAGTTTCATGCTATGTTCTAGAATCGATATCAAATATTATTCTCATTATTCTTATATGATACTTTTATTTGATAAGAAAATATCAGAACCATCAAGTATCAAATATCTTGTAAATGGTTCTGATATCTTATTAAATTTATATAGAAGGTGTATAAGGATCTTTTTATCTAATTAATTATATGATTCCATTTTTAGTTTATCATTGTCACAATTAACTTTAATAAGTCAATCTCTTGCACAAATCATCAACATTTGATGTGACATATTAAATAGCAAAATCATTTTATTCTCGGGTGGTAGAAAAGATATTATATTAAATAAAATACACGATCCTATTTAATAAAATAAATGATAATCTTTACTCGTACCTCCTAGGTACACGTACTACCAATTGTATAACTATTATACAAAAGGAAGATTCAAACCTTGAACCTTTCAAGGTTTGAATTTCTAATTATACATATTGTATATCTAAATATAGAAACTAATGGAACCTAATCAAAAAGATGAATTAGTGTTATTGGAGCGTACCCAAAAAGTATTGAAAATCATTCAGTAATACTCAATATAAAATGAATCAAATCATATATGATTTGATTCCTCACACTCACCCATTCCATCACAATGGAATCGTAGAAGGATAATATTGAGTAAGAATTATATTATTTTTATTAAATAATCTTAGAACTGATTGCTCATAAAATCATCAATTTGATCGTATCAAACATCTTTGACCATGTCAAAGTTGCGATCAATTTTATGGTAAGTTTTCAAACTTCAAATCGAAACTCTTTAATTAATCAAATTCAATCTATGTTTTATCATAACATATTGAATGTTCCCCAAACCTTTCCATGTATTTAATATGTGTTCCTTTAGAAATACATAACTAAGTCGTGACAAATCCTCAACAAAGTTACGAAATAAAGAAAACTACATATAGCAATATAATTTATTAAACTGCATATATTCAATGTATTAGTTGAATAAATTTGTAGTCTATTAATGTATTAGTTAAATAAATTTGCAGTCTAATGACGATCACCAGTTAAATGAGATTTAATCACTATCTATGAATACAATATTCTTTAAATGGATAAGGAAATATGGTGTGATCTCATATCAAGCCATCATTTACCATATTAGATAAACATTCAATGTTTAAGTGATAAAATCTCATAAACTATTATTTTAAGTTATTTACTTTACCAAAATTTTTTTAATGTTTATCTCTACGTCAATGACACTACTAGTTGTATCAAAAATTTAATAGTTGTTTATACAACAAATAACTAACCAAAACATTATCACAATTGTGCAAACACAAGGAACCATTTCAAATGTTTACACAGTAACATTTTCTGATAAACAGAGAATGATAGCGTTTGTGTTATAAGTCCTAATATCGTATATCAAAACAGTTATTGAATATTTTAACAACCAGAATGGAGATCCAGTATCCAATACTTATAGTTGTAGTGTTATAAGAATTGATATTCTCTACACATAACTATGGTTATCTTCTTTTTTTAGCTTTCTAATTTGCCTTTAATCACTTGCAACTGTTGCAAATGATTAACAAGCAAACAGTCAGACACATGGCCACTAAAGCCAAGAAATATCATTATCTGACAAATAAATACCTAATGAGGCTTTCTTAATGCCAATCAAGGATCTCGAGACATGAAATAATTCATATCAATACTTACTGCACTAGAAATTATTCTCTCTACATGATTATATCCTAAAAATGGTTATTTATCTAGATTGTCTACTGTGACTCGGTAACTAAGTCACTAACCATCTTAATTCTCCAAGATAATCGGAACAAATGTTCCATATGGTTTGGATTAATCTATGTTATATCATAGCCTACTCTAATCTAGAACTTATTCAAGAAACCTGCAACCAGAGATAAAGTCAGAAAACATATATATATAATATACATGTAGTTGATTAAAAGTTTAATTTCATCTATACAATAAAATAAGGGAGACATTAGCGGTCAATTTCTCTAATATTAATCATTGTCTAGGTCATGGATGTTTAACCAAGCAGTGTCTCCCATTACTTTACATAATACCAGAATCCCAATGAAAAACAAAAATTCAATGATTAAATTGAATTACACGTGGGAAGTGAACACTATGAATATGTTTCAGCTCATACTTTTGGCACGTTCTCGCCTACATATATTCGCAAGTAGACAACCTATTGTCAATCACATTCACTATGAAATCTGATGTTGGTCCTAAAACGTGTCTCATTCTCACAGCTTTGGCACGAAAAGAATAAGACGTATTGAAGCCTATACTTGTCAATGATAAATTGAAGATACTGATGTAGCATTGACAGTTTTGGCACGTTCAAGGTTTACACTGTTAATTGAATTCATCTCTTATCGTATAAGTTTTATCGACACAAGCAAACTACTATCAGCCATACCTACACAGCTTTGGCATGTTGCAGACACATCATCAAGAACTCATTTACATAGACTCGGCCACCGATTCAGTGAGGTTCCGAACCATAATCAAACTGAACGATTCCCAGTTCCATAATATTATGGAACCATGAACTAGAATCGAATCGGAATCGGACCAGATTGTCCTGGTTCATTTTAAAAAAATTAATTTAAAAAATTAATTTTTAAAAGGAATAAAAATGAGGTATTATTAATTTTACCAATACAAATAATGAAAAAATTATTAGTTTGAATTTTATTATATTAAATTAAAAACGTAAATTAAAAATAAGAGTTTGAACTTAAATTTATAAGAACCTAAGTTGTCTATGTATCATCTTGGGTGAGAGGAATCAAAGCTCATGTATTATATTTTTTAGATAGTTAATTCCATTACAATTATTTACTCATCATCATTATCTGTTTCTGTTGTTGATCCTTCAGCTCATGTTCCGCTTACATATGTATCGTCGAACAAATTTTCAACATCATCGGGGGTATATTCTTGTTGCCTTATATCAGTTCGGGTCCAATCATCGACATATGTTGTATCAAATCCGATTTCAGGGGCATAGTGTCTATCTTAGTGCTTGTTCATATTACCATAAATGTCAGTAAATTTGTAAGAAACACCACAATAGTTGCATATTGCTTTTAGATCTTCATTTTCAGTCTCGATTAAATGAAAAAGAATTTTAAAAATATCAAAAAATCAAGACTTAACTTCTCTTCTTCTTGTATTGATATTTCTGTCATGTGTGCCTTATTTCCCATATCACCACACACATTGCCCCCATCGCATAGTTGTTTAGGGACCACATTGGGTATGGGTAACATAAGTCCACAGTGTCACACAATTATCATATACTATTTCTTCAACTACATTGCTATTATGAGACTTATAATACAACTTTTTAATTGTTATATACCCAAAATCCCTAATGCAAATCATAAGCTCTGGTATAGACAACCTAATAATATCTATAAGAGGAATTACATATACTTTCCCAGCATAAAATGACGTCTGTAATGTCATATTAGGTTGATTAAAATATCGTCATTTGAAAAACTCATCCCTCGAATAAATTTAAAAAAAAAAACACCTTTTGTGGACAATTAGGTTTCATCACAACAGTTAATGCCAGAGTTTGTTCATCACTCCACATCCGTTGCTTTCTTGGATTATGCTTTAAACTTTAGCTTCTCTCAACAGTAGCTTCTTCACTTGGTTTTTCTTTAGAATTTTAGCTACATTTAGTTTTGTTAATTTACGTTTTTGATTGATTATTTTTAATTGGCCATGTCGTAATATAATTGGGTGTTTTGAGAGGAATTTACACGTCATCACGTATGTAATTCACTCTCTTGCACCGGTTTAAAATTTTGTTATGTCAAAGTGTTACTAAATACCAAAATTAGTAGTAAGTTGAGGGGTTTAATATGTTATTTCGAAAAGTCAGGAGACAATTTTCGACTTTTCTATATAGGTAGATAGAGGTATTTATGTATTAGGTCTAATTCTATATTCCTTGATATTGAATAATGTCAAAAAATATATTAGTTCTAAAAATTTTAAATGTAACATGGAATGGACAAAATTTCATGAAAAACGACAGCATTTTAGTGACATTAAAAGAAAATCTAAAACAAAATTAACGACTTTGTGGTCAAGAAAAAAAAAACATAAGAAGGTTGATCGAGTACGAAACCGGAAGTGTTTCCATTGCTTCTGAACTTCGACCATGCCATCATCATCATCATCGTCTTCGTTTTCTCTGTCTCTAACACTACTCATAATCAGCTCACTTTTACTAACGTGCCCATCTAATTCACTAAAATACCCATTTCACCCTCGAGACGTTCTGCCTTTGTTGCCTCGGCAGGTGTCATGGCCTATCTTGAACTCTCTCAACGGGGCTGCAGACTTGCTTCCGGCATATGTGGGCGGTGCCTCGGCTCAAAACGACACCGTTGAGTGGAAAGGCGCCTGCTTTTACAAGAACCGAGCTTGGATGGAGTTCCATAACAAGTCTGGGAGCGAGTTTGGTGGTGGCACCCTTCATATAAAGGTCCTCTTTTTTTTTTTTTTGTCCCCTTTAATGCTTATTTGAGAACTTTTGAAGTGTTGGGTATCTTTTAGTTTCTGATTTCGTTGTAGCTTATTGCTTAGCTTCTGCTGTTATGCACCCCTTTTTTCTGTTTAATTTTTAGAAATTTGAATTATTGGGCTCGTCTGTTGGGATCTAGGTTCGCAAGAGTGGCCTGGCTTTATCATGTGAGGCACTTTCTAATTAGCTTGCTTAAACCTGCCAGTGCTCAAGTAAAGTAAAAGTGGGAGTCCGCTCCTACATTTGCTGTCTAGGTTCTTATAGGCCTCTCCGAAGGTCACCTCGCACGACTACAAGTTTGGCAAGTGGGCATTTGATTTTCTTTAAAAGAAATTGTTTATTTTGTATTTATATGGGATTTTTTTTTTTGGAAATTTGGAAGATTGGGTTTGGGCTTAGTGGACTTTTAGGGTTAAAATTTCAGTGTTTATTTTTTATTTTCAAAATACTGTCTTCAGTCTTTATGGTGGTTTCTGACAATTCTGTCTGGTCTAATGGAAACTTCGAACATTGGGTATTGAAAGCTTGAGTTTTGTTCAATTTTATGTTTGAATTTGAGCTATTTCTTTATTGAGGGGATTTAGACTACTGGGAGACTTCTGGAGCTGAAAATAAGGTTTTAAAGGGTTTGAATTATCGTAGGCGATCTGTTTTAACAGATATTTTGCTTTTTTAACTTTTATTATGGTACACCGTAAAAATTTGCAATATTGGGAATACCTGAAATACAATGAATTACTGCTCATGAGGTTTTTCTAGGGAATTTTGGCACAAGTTGGTTGACAGTGCCTGTCCTGATCGATTCAGATTATCAAGATATTGACATCATCTTTGTTAGGTGTAGTTTTAAAGCTACTATTAGGGGTGATAATTTGTGTTATGATTCGTTTTTCGTTCGATTTGATTCGCTTTAAAGCGAATATGAATATGAAAAAATGGATTCGTTTAATAAATGAATTAATTTGATTTGATTCGTTTAATAAATGAATCGAATACGAATTTAAGCTTACTGATTCGTTTTATTATTTTCCTTTACTAGTTGCTTTTTTTCAACTAAGATTCGAGAAGTTATTGTTAATTACCACAGGAAAAATAATATTGTCTATATTTGGTGAGTCATTTTTAGTAAATCTATTAATTGCATAATTTATATGTATATATTTATGAAGAATTAATATAAATAAATTATGGTAATTTATGTCCTTGAATAATGTCATGACTGAACGAATTTTCGTATTCAATTCGTTTAGTTAACAAATCGAATACGAATTCTAATATTATGATTCGTTTAGTAAACAAATCGAATACGAATTTATCACATTTTGATTATATTCGTTTAGGATTCGGTACAAATTCGATTTGTTTATTCGTTTTGCCACCCCTAACTACTATCAAATTTCTTTACTTATATATATATATATATATATATATATATATATATATATATATTTTGAATGTCTTTACTTATAATTTTGCTATTGAAGTTCTATAATTTTTCTGCTATGTTGAGCTAGGCAACTGTTTATTACAGTTGTTTCTTGTTGGTACTTGATACTGAAGTATTTAGATATTTCTGTGCTTTTCCAGGTTGGTGATGCCCATAGTTGGACATGCATGGATCTTTATGTCTTTGCAACTCCATACCGTGTGACATGGGATTACTATTTTTTATCCCGGGAGCATACATTGGAATTCTCAGAGTGGGAAGGGAAAGCCGAGTATGAATATGTAAGTTGCTACTTTCCATTATTTCAGGACTTGCCTCGTGTATTAGATGCTATTGAAGCACACATTTATTATCTGTTAGTATTTAATTTTTTTTCCAAAATCAGGTTAAAAACAAGGGAGTTTCGATTTTCCTCATGAAAGCTGGGATGTTAGGAACCTTTGAAGCTCTGTGGGATGTATTTCCTCTATTTACTAATACTGGATGGGGTGAGAGCTCCAATCTCGGGTTTCTGGAGAAGCACATGGGAGCTTCCTTCGAACCACGTCCTGAGCCCTGGGTTACCAATGTCAGTGTTGAAGACATTCATTCTGGAGATTTCCTGGCAGTATCAAAAATCCGTGGACGGTGGGGTGGTTTTGAGACATTGGAGAAGTGGGTAACTGGAGCTTATGCTGGTCATACTGCTGTTTGCTTAAGGATTCTGAGGGGAAGCTTTGGGTTGGTGAATCAGGACATGAAAATGACAAGGTGAAGCTCCCTTTATTATTTCACTCGTGGAAAATCCTAGTGCCAGATGTTTTGGAATTATTTGAAAACAGAGGAGCTAATTACTCAAGCACAGGGCTAGTTCCATGCAGAAATTTTGCTTCAATTTGTCTGTTTATTATATTTTTATTCATTGTCAGGGAGAAGATATCATTGCTGTGTTACCATGGGATGAGTGGTGGGACTTTGAGGTGAACAGGGATGATTCCAACCCCCAAATTGCATTGCTTCCTTTGCATCCTGATTTGCGAGCCAAATTTAATGAGACTGCTGCTTGGGAGTATGCATTAAGCATGGATGGGAAACCTTATGGATATCATAACATGATATTTAGCTGGATAGACACTATCAGCGGCAACTATCCACCTCCTTTGGATGCTCATCTGGTATTTTTTATTCTGAATGTTATCTATAATTTCCCTAACTAAGTTTGCCACACTGATGGTGTTATGATGTTATCTCCAATCTTTGTATTGCCTCTTTCTTTTAAAAAATTTTAGCTGATGATTTTTCATTCCTGATTGGTGCTCCAAAATTGGTCAAGTTAGTATTTTCTGTTTTTTTCTCCAAAATTTGTGCTATTATTATTCCAAATTTTGATGCTACGAGATGATTAATTGTGAGAAAGTAAGAAAAAAATCACTTTACAACCCTGTTTTTACACACTGAATTTAGAAAAGTTGACTAGTTTGATGGTGCATATAGTTTTAGTTTGCACTCTTTTCCTTTCTGTCCGTGCTGTGGCTTTTGATGCAATGAAGAAAGTTTCTAAGGTTTTAGGTTTTGACTGCTAACTCTCCGTTCCTACCAGGTTGCTTCTGTTATGACAATGTGGAACCACATACAGCCTGAATATGCTGCTAACATGTGGAATGAAGCCTTAAATAAGAGACTTGGAACTAAGGTACTATAATAACATGTTTCTCCAATCTCCATGTGTTATTTCATGCTTCTCGAGGTATAGTTTACTGAATTATGGATTGAATTCATGGTGTTTCCCTGCATAAAAGATTAATTATAATATAATTAAATTTGTGACCCGTTGGATACGATTGATGAAATAACACCTGCATCTGTCATGTACTTCTTTTGTTGGAATTTGGCTACTGAAGCTTTTGTCATCCGACGTGTGAAAATTTCATCACCTGGCTGTTCATGAGTTGCACCCGGTATACCCCATGAACCAATTAAGGACAATATGGCTTAACGTTATCCATCTGGCTCTGGTATTACACTAGAAAATCATTGGACCGTTATAGTGTTAATTTTCATTGGAAGTCATGTTAAGCAAGTTCATTATCGAAATACAATCTGTTATCAATGTTGTTTGAATAGTGAATGTAGTTTTGTATTTTATGCAGGGACTTGATCTTCCTGATATATTAGTAGAAACTGAAAGGCGTGGTACATCCTTGATGAACTGCTGCAATTCCTGAGCAGGATGATTGGGTTTACAGTGATGGGAAGTCAACCTCATGTGTTGCCTTTGTTCTGGAAATGTACAAGGAGGCAGGATTATTCGATCCAATTGCTAGCACTATTCAAGTAACTGAGTTTACGGTGAGTTTATCAAGTGTAATTCATCTCTGCTTCACTTAATGAAGTCTGCATTGCATTTTCAGGTTTCGATTTGCATCACAGTAATACACCTAGGATCTATGAACCCTACCCAATCCACATAAATCAAGAGCTGAGATGTTGAATTATTTAATAAGAACCTAATAATATAATCACGACTTTCATAGTCGGAATTGTTGAATTTAATCATTGTCTCTGGTAAAAAAAGAAAAATGTTGCAAGTGAAATGGATGATTTTCTCTTTAATGTACATTAAAAATCTGACAATGAAAACATTATGAAGTGTACAAATCCATTCAAAATTGTGATATTGTGGGTAAATTTGGCTAATTCATTTGCTGCTGAAAGTGCAGATTAAAGATGCCTACTCGCTCAGGTTTTTTGAGAACAATTCAAGCCGCCTGCCCAAGTGGTGCAATGATGCTGACAGTGTGAAGCTCCCTTTCTGCCAGATCCGGGGGAAGTATCGAATGGAATTACCGGGGTATAATACCTTGGACCCATATCCCCATATGAATGAAAGGTGTCCATCTATGCCCCCAAAATACTTCAGGATAGCTAACTGCTGAACAGCACCAATTCTTCAGCCATACTTTCTGATACCAGATTTACATATGGCGATTAGACTGTAGAAATGGTAAGACTTTCCAGCTACACGTTGTATAATGTAAGTCAGTATTTGTGATATCCTGTAGGTCTCAGTTTTATATGTTGAATTGAAAGGATGAACCAGTGTTGTAATAGATATTAGATTAGAACAAATCTGGGAAGGATTAACCCTTTCAGCATTATAATTAGTCCGTTCTTCAAAGACAAGCAAGATTTTTTCCCATGCACAATCAGTAGGAATGACACAAACTAATACATCATATTTCAATAAAGTAATAACTTCAAATTCTGAAAAACCAACTCATCCTTTGGTATCAGTCTAGCAACAGATCCCATATTCAATCACTCAGTCTTGGCTGGAAAATGGTTGCCACCGGTCGCAATTTTGTACAGATAAAACCCAGTCATCAAGGCACTGCAAGAAAACATTTTACTAGTGTTCAGCTCTTAAACATCAAATAATTATATGGGTATTAAGAAATGATACATAGAGCAGATTTTTCATATATTTTTAATTAAAAAGTCTGAATTCTGAAACATTTAATGCAGAGTGGAATTATCCTGAAAGTTAAATACAGCTGCATGTGGCCCTGTCAACAACAGCAAGGGATTAAATATTTGTCTAAGATCTTTTTCCTAAAGCACATCGTACAAGAATCTACATATCCAGAATAGAATCGCAAATATTGTATGGCTCAAAGGAACATCAAAATCAACATCAACGGGAAGAAAGTGGGAGGAACGATGAACGTTGGGAAGTTAACAATATGAATAACAACTAATTTTCTTCCTAAGTTCCAATATAGCCAGTCATAGCTCAAGGAGCCTTCAGTTATCCAGTATTTCAATTGGGTAGAAAGATGTTATTTTGTTATGTTTCGCTTGCAGGCTTGCAGCTGAATTATGACAATCATGGTATAAAACAGAATCAGGTTCAGCTGCATCCTGGATATGAGAATAAAAGAACAGAAGGCCAGATGTATCTTCAACTAACCTGATCCCAGCAACAATACCAGCTGGCATAATCTTAGAGGTTTCCATATATCGCTGTGCCATGACCACAGTCAGTACGGCTGCGCAAACTGTATCAATAGCATAAAACTCAGTGCAAATCCAAATTCTTGCATTATGGAAAGCCATTATTGCAGTAAACACGAGATCAAATGAAAGAAAGAAAACCAAAAATAAATGATAATCAGTAGAAGAAGCTTTCACCCATCAATTTTCTGTCCTTAGTGTCTATAATTTCATTCATTTACTTACGAATTGATTACATCCACTTTCATGCTACATATTCGGCCTTAGTTTTACTTTTTCTCTAGCCCATAGATATAAAGGATCTCCTCTCAGTATTCATAAATGTCTCCTCCACCAAGTGAATCCATAATTCATTTTCTTTTAACACCACAAGCCCAAAGTATCGTTGAAATGATTAAATTGCCAAATCAAGCGACAATTTTCAACAGGAAAAACTTAAACTGCAATCACACACATTAGGAAAGAAGTCAAGAACTTCAATCAAGATCAAAACTTCATCAACAATCAATATATTAGAATCTAAATGAATCTCAAACAAGGCTACCACCTGGATCTGAAAATAGAAAATTCAACACCACCAAATAGGAAAGCTCACAGACTCTATAATTCAAAAATATATTCCTTAGGCCCATAGCCAGTAAAAAAGAAAAAAAAAAAAAAAGCTTAAAAAATGAGTAAAAAATGAAACTGAGAAAAATTAAATTACCGGTCTCAAAAACTAAAGCAAAGTAAGAGTTTTTCCTCTTCTCAAAGGCTTTGAGGCTCAAGTAACCAGCCAAAACGAGCAGAAATCCGGTGCCAACACCCCCAGCTAAGGATGCTGTGCTCCCTTTCTTTGCAAAACCAACAATGCCTCCTCCAACCAGGATCAGACCGTACGGGATCGTGAAGCAAAAGTCGTGCATTTTTCTCCAATTGGGTACTTGTTTCTTGGGAAAATTATTTGTTGGAAATGGAAAGTTTCTTTGAATTCTGGTATGGCGTGTGGCATTCGTTGGTCAAAAATAATGGCATGATTAATTTACTACTGTTTGCCTGTTTGGTGATAATTGTGAGATAAAATCCTCTAGCCCCCCTTTATATTTCTATTAATTACAAGTGACTCCCAAGATTTCACAACTAGTTATTCCGATCCCAAAAGGCTTTTTTTTTTCACTAATTATTGTGAAGATAGTTAACTACTTAAGTCATTTAGTATTTTTAATTAAGAGATTGCCAATAGACAAATAGATCTCACTATAAAGGAGAAAATGCAGGCCCAACCCACTATCCGAGTAGATATGATCTGTTTTGGGTATATATCATTCACAGTTTTATTATTGAATTTTACAACTCAAAATGTGTCTATTAAGTTCCATGACTTATGTTGACGGCTGATTTTGGTCTCAGGGGCAATAAGGGAATATCGCCTCCGAGGGAATCTTCCTTCAACGGTGAATTTGTTTGGTTATGGGGGACCAAAAGCAAATTTAGCAAAAGACAGATAAATGCACCAATCAACAAAGAGATTTAACGTGGTTCGGTGGATCTTGGTCCGACCTACGTCCACGGGCACAAAAAGGATGATACTTTTATTACTCAAACACGCTTCTCAGCTCTCTCTTTTGTTTACAAGTCTCACAATAATGATTCTGATCGTGATGATCTTCCTCTTCCTTCCCCCAACTCTCCACTTTCAACTTGTTCCTTTTTTTCTCCACTCTACACCCACTCTACCCTCCTATTTATAATGATGAAGAAATCATATTCCTATTTGTACAAGAATTCCCAATTGGAGATGGTCTCCTTTTCCTATCAGGATTCCTAGTCAAAACTATTCCCTTTTCCCATAAGGATTCCTAATCAAAACTACATTTACTTCCTTTATCCTATTAGGATATTAAGTTATTACTTTACCCCATTAAAGTAGGACAACTTATCCCTTTTCCGCAAGAATAGGATGTCATTTTCTGAAGCATATCTCGCTATCTGGTCGGTCTTCATGAGGTCGGTCATAATAGTCCTTTGAACTGAGAATGATGTTGTCGATCTGATAATGGCCGGTCATCCGATCTTAAGTGGTCGGGTTACCGATCATAAGCGCTCGACCCCTAACTCATGTGGTCGGGTCGGTATTAATGATCTCGATCAACAAGGGAATTTACCTTTTACCTATCCCGTGCTGCTTAAATATCATTGTGCTTAAAAAACACCATCAACATCTATCCCCTAGTTCTCGGTAAAAACGAGTTTGCGAGTTGATGCCGGGAACTATAAAAAAGATGGTGTGCCGATGAATCCGTCGGTGGTCACTTCAGGAACCGCAGAGAAAAATGCCTTGGCTGTAAATCTAGTCCTTCCTGCTACCTTCATGTGCTCAGTCAACGATGATCCCGATATCTACTCGTGGAGAAAAATGCTTTGCCCTTATGATGATGACGAACAACTCGGTGGGACGTAACCCAACCCCGAGCTGAGCTGAAAGAAAGACTTGGCTCTGGGGGAATGTTACATCCCCAGTCCAAAGAAGCCGACTCGGTGGGACGTAACCCGACCCCGAGCTAAAAGAAAGACTTGGCTCTGGGGGAATGTTACATCCCCAGTCCAAGAAGCCGACTCGGTGGGACGTAACCCGACCCCGAGCTAAAAGAAAGACTTGGCTCTGGGGGAATGTTACATCCCCAGTCCAAAGAAGCCGACTCGGTGGGACGTAACCCGACCCCGAGCTGAAAGACTTGGCTCTGGGGGAATATTACATCCCCAGTCCAAAGAAACCGACTCGGTGGGACGTAACCCGACCCCGAGCTGAAAGAACATTTGGCTTTGGGGGAATGTCACCTCCCCAGACCAATAGAGCCGACTCGGTGGGACGTAACCCGACCCCGAGCTGAAAGAACATTTGGCTCTGGGGGAATGTCACCTCCCCAGACCAATAGAGCCGACTCGGTGGGACGTAACCCGACCCCGAGCTGAATAAAGACTTGGCTCTGGGGGAATGTTACATCCCCAGTCCAAAAAAGCCGACTCGGTGGGATGTAACCCGACCCCGAGCTGAAAGAAAGACTTGGCTCTGGAGGAATGTTACATCCCCAGTCCAAAGAAGCCGACTCGGTGGGACGTAACCCGACCCCGAGCTGAAAGAATGACTTGGCTCTGGGGGAATGTTACATCCCCAGTCCAAAGAAGCCGACTCGGTGGGACGTAACCCGGCCCCGAGCTGAATAAACCATAAGGCCTCGACGGAACGAAATCCAGCCCCGAGCCAAATAACCAAGCGGCCTCGATGGAACGAAATCCAGCCCCGAGCCGAATAACCAAGCGGCCTCGGCGGAACGAAATCCAGCCCCGAGCCGAATAAACAAGCGGCCTCGGCGGAACGAAATCCAGCCCCGAGCCGAATAAACAAGCGGCCTCGGCGGAACGAAATCCAGCCCCAAGCCGAATAAACAAGTGGCCTCGGCGGAACGAAATCCAGCCCCGAGCCGAAAAGAAACATCGGTCTCGGCGGTACAAGAGCAGACTCGAGCCGGAAAGAAACATCGGTCTCGGCGGTACAAGAGCGGACCCGAGCCGGAAAGAGACATCGGTCTCTGCGGCGGTACAAGAGTGTTGGAAAAAATAACCAAGCCCCAAGATCAACAAGAACAAGCAAAATATATAAATACATGAACGAATAAATTGAAGTATGGCGGAATCATACTCACAATACTTGAAAATGGATGCTTAGATGATGCGAAAACTCCTCCCTTGTGCAGTGAAGCTCTCGGCCAAGAAGAAAAGAGGGACTCCAAGTCGAGTTTGATCATTCCAAGCTCAAGGATTAGCTTCCCATATCACCTATGTATGATCCCTTGAAGGTGCTAGCCTTTGTTGTGATTTTGAATGCACAACTTCTTCAAATCTTGCCACAAAAATTGAAGAAAGGAGAGCCAAAAACTGCTTGCAATTTCGGCAATGTGAGAGAGAAAAGTTGAATGATTTTTGTTACAAAAAATCAATTATATTTATGCCATAATATTTATTAAATTAATAATAAACTTATGACACAAATCATGCAATGGCTTAGAGTGTCAAACACTCAATTTCCATGCAAAACCATTGAGTGCATTGTACACTATCTCCATGCAATGCATTAGAATTAAATAATGCATAATATGACATGTGTCATGTGGGCCCCACACGTTTCCAAATGAAAGTGGGCCCACGTGCACTCACGCGTTCGGGTTCGATATTTCCGAAATACCGAACTTACGTCGCGACGTTAATTAAATCGAATTTAAATAATAAATAATGCGCCCTAGCGAAATTATTATTTACGTCGCTAACGAATTAATTCTAAATTAACTCGTTTGCCCGAATTAAAATCTAATTTTAATTTCGCGTCGAAATCGAATTTCGATTATTATATCGAATATAATAATTTTACGATTAATTCCAAATTAATCGTTCTCTCTCTCTATGTATAGTACTTTATCCAAGATAAAGTCTCTCCGTAATTAATCTAAGATTAATCGAGTTTGAATCATACGTCATTGGTGAATCTTCGGGAAGCGACCCAAGAGATCTCTGGATATGTTGGCAGTAAATACGGCCGTCAGATTATCTGAATACGTACGTACCAAGTACTACGTTTTTACCGATTTACAAGACAAGGTTAGCCTCTAGCAAAACGTCATGCCTACCCAATTCT
>SKCR01017549.1:0-44141 GCA_019454045.1 Zanthoxylum bungeanum | reverse complement strand
ACAAACCTAAGACACAACCGAAGACACCCAAGAAAATCAAAAAAACCAAAACAGAAAACAGAAATACAGAGAAAACAGCAGCAAAACAGAATTTAAAATAGTGGCTTGAGCAGCGAAACAGCAAAGGGAAACGCAAACCAGTGAACCAGAAAAGTTACGGAGCTTTACCCCTTCCGATCTCCACGAAACGCAAGTCCGAGGACAATCAAAAGGTTAGACCTGAGGGTACTCTTCACACTTATTCCTATTTAAGTTCTGTTCATTTATCTCGATTATATTTTCTGCATTTGTTGTATTTGTTGCATATACGATGTTGTTGTGTGAATTTTGGATGAAAGGCATGCCGCCTCTTGTGGTATATAGGATGGAAACCCGGACGTAATTTCATAGCCGATTCCGAATGGACGGTAGTATGATCTGTACTCGGGCCACAACTCCACGTATCACTTGAGTAAACGGCATGTTCATTTGTTTAATTTTGAGTTGTTTAATTATTCCGCCGTTTAATTTGCTGCATGATATTTACTTATGTAATAATGAGAAAAGCGCATGGGCTTAGTAAGTGCGATGAAAGGTCCTCTAATTGAAGAGGTTAAAATCCTTTACCACGATGCTTCGCCGCGCCAAGTATCTTTGTGTTTACTTCTGTCTTTATTTTATGCATATTGTATGTTCATTGCGCATGGGCTTAGTAAGTCGGATTAAAGGCACTCCGCTTCACGGGGATAAGATCCTTATCACGATGCTTCGCCGCGCTGGATGACGTATATTCGATTGGACGTGGGATGTGTTCAATCGGATATACAAAGTCCGATAACTCGTCTTTGTTATTATGCCTTTAATTTTATTGTATATTCATTGCGCATGGCTTAGTAAGTCGGATTAAAGGCACTCCGTTTCACGGGGATAAGATCCTTACCACGATGCTTCGCCGCCCCTTTAGCTTTCATGTATCGCGTCAACTTCCATGCATCAGGTCTGTCCCCGTTCGAACGCGTTCACGAACGCAACTCGAACACGCATACATTTTGCCTTATCATGCATCAGGTCTCATTTCCGTTCGAACGCGTTAACAAACGCCATACGAACGTGAGCATTCTGTTTCATTTCCGTTCGAACGCGTTAACAAACGCCATACGAACGTGAGCATTCTGTTTCATTTCCGTTCGAACGCGTTAACAAACGCCATACGAACGTGAGCATTCTGTTTCATTCCGTTCGAACGCGTTAGCAACGCCATACGAACGTGAGCATTCTGTTTCATTTCCGTTCGACGCGTTCACGAACGCTCTACGAACGTGAACATTTCATGCATCAGGTCTGTCCCCGTTCGAACGCGTTTACGAACGCAACTCGAACGCGCATACATTCTGCCTTATCATGCATCAGGTCTTTTCCGTTCGAACGCGTTCACGAACGCCATGCGAACGTGAGCATTCTGTTTCATTTCCGTTCGAACGCGTTTACGAACGGTACACGAACGCGAACACACTGAACTGAAACATATTCATCACATGCCATGTATAATTGTTGCTTAAGTGATTTTCTTGATGAAACCACACATAGTTGTTCTTATCTTTGTGCACATAATAATGAAGAGCATGTTTATTCCCTATAATTGCATTATCTACCTTAGTCTTGGCTTAATGTATTATAATTTATGCGTCCATGTTGTGAAAGCATGTGAACATTATTTCATGTGGTATATCGGATGGAAACCCAGACGAATTCCGTAGCCGATTCCGAATGGACGGTAGTGCGGTTTGTACTTGGGATACAATTCCACGTACCGCTTGGAAAAGTATTCACATGCATGCTTGCATTTATGTTTACATGAATGATTAAATTCTTGTGATGTTATGTGTTGTTAGAAATACTTTTAAGCATGTGAATTTGGCAATAAGATTTGACTTCATGTATGTTAGTTGTGAACTTTACTTTTAAGCATGCTAATTTAGGATTGTGGTGCACTTGGAAATATATGTCATAGGCTTGGTTAGATTATTGCATAAATCTTTACATTACAAGTGGCATAAGTAAGGGACCATTCCGAACCCAATGGTTTGAGGTCTTCCCTTGCGAGGGGTGAGTGCGGCCTTAAATCTTTGTCCCGGTTCACACCGGGTGGCGACTCCATCACTCTCCGGTTTAGTCCTCCGTTGGCTACTCCGTACTCCCAACTAGGCCCCCGAGCCTAGAACAGCATGCGTCGTCCAGATCCCACTGTGTTGTCCACAGTACCTTGTTGATGAGTTTAGATTCCCAATTCTAAACCTAATATGGGAGGTACTGGATCACTATGAGATAGCCCTCTCCCAACTAATGCCAAACACATGGAGGGTCTTGATGTCGGTTGAAGTTCTGACCTACGAGTTGGGAGTTAGGTTCGGGGTGAAGGACCTACTCTACATATATTACATGAAGGAACATGTAGTGGAGAAATGGAGATATCATCTGTTTCTTCGAAAAAAGTGGGAATATTTGATTTCTGGGCTGACTACGAACGATAGAATAGGCTGGCAAAAGGCTTATTTTTTGTAAAGGGAGAGGGGGTGTCTGGGTCGACTGGGTCTGGTAGAATACCCGAGTGTTGGGAAATAACGAGTGAGTGTTGGTCTTATACTCTTTTCTTGCATGTAGACTCGATGCAACTCTTATATTCTTCTCTTAATTCTTTTGTAGGTTCAAACCGTAATCGTAGCTTTGACATGATGTCTGGGGTCGTAGCGAATACTAATTATATTCTGAGCATTCCAGCGCCTGAGAGGAACTGAAGGGTGGTTTTGGAGGAGAAAAGATTAAGGTTGACTATGTTGTGGAATGAGGTTTTCTATCCGGAAGGTACCTCATTACCTCTGACAAAAAGTATATTGACAGTCATTCTCATAACCTGGGCGTGTCGGTTCCTATACGAAGAGACTTTCTTTTTACGGACTCTAACCCCCGAGGGAAATTTATACACAGTGGAGAGGATGAGCCAGTTCATACTTCCTTCAGTCGAAGAATGCTCGAGCGGAGGAAGAAGAAAAAGACCAATGTGAAGGAAATTGAAGTCGTACCTGAGCCGCAGAATCCAAAGAAAGATGCCATACCGACTCCTCTAGTTGAAGCTGGTCGCAAAATGTCGACTGGATCAGGTCAGCCTTCAAGGAAAAGAAAGCAACTGATGGACCTAGAAGAGGATCCGGAGAATGTTGTGATCAAAATCTCGAGAAGCACGACCGTTATGTCGAACCCTGCGAGTCTGTCTGGGTTTGCTGGGGGATTACTGCTGGAGAAAGATGAATGTCGTATGTTGAAATTGGGCCCGCTGGAAGCCGTAAAAATAGATGTCACATGAATTATGAGGTAATTATCTTTAACTTACGAGTTTCCTTGATTAAGTCATTGGCATTTTTTCCGTCATTGTAGACTCTAGAGTATGCCATCTTCCAACATAAATACGTGGAAGCTAGCTTGAGAAAGTTGAGGGACATGGAGAGATATAACGCAGCTCTGCGAAAGGAGTTGGTCGAAGCTAAAGATGCTTTGGAAGACTCGAAGAAGAAGGTGAAGGACGCCAAAAGTGAAACCAAAGCCGTGAAGGCTACCTTGGAAATAACGTCGACTGAACTGGAAGCCTATAAAGAAAGCGTTGAATCTCTGGAAAGGCAAAAGGATGAGCTCCTAGACAGACTGGAAGGAGTGTACATGAAGGCTATCATAAAGATTAGGAGTCTTCACATGAAGGAATACTTATCTGGGAGCACGGTTCTTGGAAACCTAGGAAATGGATAACTCTGGGGAGAGATTAGAGGTCGGGCTTTCTTTGTCGATTGAGGAAACCGAGGTCAAAGAGAGGTAGGAAGCCAGTTCCAAGGAAGTTACTGCTAGAGAAATTGAGGGAGCTATTATCGAGGGAATTGAAGAGGTTTCGACCGTTGGTAATCCCGTTGAAAAGGTTACTGAGGCCGTCACTGTGGAGTCTGGACCGAGACAGCCTATGGAGACTGATTCTCTTCCTCAGCCAGTAGAGTTAGATGAGCCTATCGAAAGGCTAGAAGATTGATGTAAATATCGGCATGGGCCTCACTTATTAATATTTTTTGTAGTATTGGCTCAGACCCTTTTGTAAAAGATAATTTTTTCATTTTGAATATAAATTCCAATCATAATTTATTTTCTGTCATCTGAACTAAATTGAATTGTTAAAAACTTGTTCAGAGAAAACTTTAAGCAAAATTACATGAAATAAATTATATGAAAGTAAAAAACTGAAACAGAAATCAAATGATCAGGTCCCCTCATTGTGGAGCAACTGCGATTTGTCGAGTGAATTCCAAACGTGATTATCTATAGAACGTCCTGAGGTGAATGACATTCCAACTGTTATGGATATGTCTACCATCCTCTGTTTTTAGTTTGCAGGCTTCGTGGCCTATAACTTTCATGATGATGTATGGGCCTTCCCAAGTAGGCCCGAGTTTCTCATCCTTAACTTCCTTGGTATTTTGAAAGACTCTCCGTCGAACCCAGTCTCATTCTTTGAAAGTTATACTTCTCATATTTTTATTGAAGTGTTTGGACATCTTCTGTCGGTAGGCTGCCAGCCGTATGGACGCATTTTCCCTTAGTTCGTCAATAGTGTCGAGTGCATTGGATATGAGTCGAATATTTGTATCCTTATCAACCCATTGGTATCATGACGATGATACATCATAGTCGGTTGGAATAACCGCCTCAGTGCCGAATGTCAAGGAGAATGGAGTTTCACTAGTAGATGATCTTACAGTAGTTCGATACGACCACAAGATTGTCGGGAATTCATCCGCCCATGCCCCTTTTGCTTTATTCAATCTCTTCTTCAAAGTATTCATTATCATTTTATTGGAAGACTCGACCTAACCATTTGCTTGCGAGTAGCGCGAGGTGGAGAAGCTTTATCTGATCCTCAAATTCTTGTTAAAGTCCTGGAAGCGATGACTGATGAATTGGGACCCGTTATCAGTAACAATCTCCCTGGGTAGACCAAAAAGACATATAATGTTCTTCCAGATGAAGCTTTGCACTTCATTATCCCTTATCCTCGCGAAGGCCTCTGCTTCGATCCATTTTGAGTAATAATCTGTCAACGCCAGTATGTAGACCAGTTGTCCTGAGGCGACGAGTAGCTTCCCAACAACGTCCATTCCCCATTTCATGAATGGCCAAGGGGATAAAGAAGGACTGAGCTTTTCTGGTGGGAGATGTGAGACTGGGGCAAACCTTTGGCATTTCTCACATTTTCGAGCGTACTCAACTACGTCGGCTCGCATCGTTGGCCAATAGTACCCCGGCTGTGTGGGCTCAACATGCTAGACTCCTCCCCAGAGTGATTTTCATATTCTCATTCGTGTAGTTTGGCTAACACGTACTGCGCTTCTTCGGGAGTTAAGCATTTGAGGTAGGGTCTGGAAAGGGATCTCCTCAGGATTTGGTTGTCATACAGAGTAAACCGTACAGCTTGCCGCTGGATCTTTCGGGTGGCTACCTTGTCCATTGGAAATTTGCCTTCTTCCAAGTAATTGATCAAGGGCGACATCCACGAGTCGATTTGCTTGATGTGGGAGATGGATACATCTTCTATTTTAGTAGTGGCTGGCCATTGTAGATATGCACTGATATGGCTCGAATATTATCCTCTTATAGAGTGGACCCGAGAGTAGCCAGTGCGTCCGCGTGAATATTCTCGGTCCTGGGAATCTATGAGATTGTAAATGATTCCAAAGTACACTTGATTTCCTTTACCTTCAATAAATAGGCTGCCATATGAGCCCCTCGAGCTTGGTAGGAGCCTTGGAGTTGGTTGATGACTAGTTGTGAATCAGACGTCACCTTAACTTTATTTGCCCCAAACTCTATAAGTTATGTTAATCTGGCTATCAATGTTTCATATTCGGCTTCATTATTGGTAGTTTCGAAGCCACACTTAAAAGCTTGCTGTATAATGACGCATGAGGGAGTGGTGATCACAACTCATAATCCGGAACCACACCTGCTGGATGAACCGTCTACCGCGAGTTTCCACATATCAGTGGTCTGGACAAAATATACCTCTTTTTCTACATCGCCTTGTATGCTGGGACTGAATGGGTAGGTGGAATATATGGTGATTGGATGACCCTGGAACTAGGGTCGGAGCTTGCGAGCTGCTGTCACCAATACAAGAACCAATTTCTCCATTTGAGTGTACCGAGCCTCCGGATCGAGTAGAGCTTTACTCACGTAGTCGACCGGAAGTTGCTGTCTTTCTTATTCCCTTATTAAAATAGCACTGACCGCCTGTTCCGAGACTCCAAGGTAGAGGAATAATCTTTCACTGTTGACTGGCTTGGACAGGAGAGGAGGTCTGGTCAGGTACTCTTTCAGTCTGTTTAAGGCTTTTTCGCAAGCCGGAGTCCACTCGAACTTCTTTACCTTCCTAAGGGTAGATAAAAACAAGAAGTTTTTGTCGGTAGACTTGGAGATGAATCTGTTGAGAGCGACGATTCCTCACGCATGTCGCATGAATTCTTTGGGGTTAGTTGGGGAAGAGATGTTGATGATGGATTTTATCTACTCCGGGTTGGCTTCTATTCCACGTCGAGTGACCAGGTGCCAAAAATTTTTCTTGAGGCTACCCAGAAAGCACACTTGGTGGGGTTCAGCTTCATCCCATTTTTTCTCATCATGTCGAATGCTTCCTCTAAGTGTTCCAGGTGTTGCTTGGCTTGTAAAGATTTCACCAACATGTCATCAATGTAGAACTCCATGGTTTTCCTAATCTGATGGGTAAACATCTTGTTGACTAGGCGTTGGTAGGTAGCACCAGCATTCTTCAGCCCGAATGGCATCATTTTATAGCAATAGAATCCTCTATTAGTGACGAAGTCCGTTTTCTCCTGATCGTCCGGATGTATGAGGATTTTGTTGTAGCCTGAATATGCGTCCATGAAACTCAGTAGTTCATGTCCGGCTGTATCATCGATCATTGAATCGATATGAGGAAGTGGGAAAGAATCCTTCGGGCACGCTTTGTTCAAGTCTGTGAAGTCGATGCAGACTCGCCATTTGCCATTCTTCTTTCGTACATCCACGACGTTAGCGAGCCACTCCGAGAACTATATTTCTCGAACAACTCCATTCTCCAACAATTTTTGGACTTCCTCATCGATGACTCGGTTCCTCTCTGGGGCGAACTTCCTCTTATTTTGTTTGAATGGTGGGTAGGCTGGATCGACATGTAGTTCTTGTGTCATTAACTCTGGGTCTATTACTGTCATATCTCCATGTGACCACACGAAGCAGTCGTGATGTTTCTTGAGGAAATCCACCAGTTCGGTGCGTAGCACGGGGTCGAGGTCGGCTCCAATATAGGTTTTATGGTCTGGGTAGTGAGGGTGAATTTTGACCTCATCAAGCTCTTCCACTTTCGGAGTATCTGCGTAGACTCGATAAGATCATTCTTGTAATTGCTATGCCTTCTGGGATTAAGCCTTGAGGGTCATTAGATAGCAAGTTCTGGAAGCAAGTTGGTCCCCTCTGATTTCTTGGACTCCCCATTTGGTGGGAAATTTCAGTACCTGATGATAAGTAGACGAGACGGCCCTCATATCGTGAATCCATGATCGACCCATTATCAGATTATAGACCGAAGGGCAATCTAGGACGAGGAACGTAGTCATTTTCTTGATTCCTCCTGCGTATAGTGGGAGAGTGATCTCCCCAATAGTGAATTTCTATTCCCCGTTGAAGCCTATCAAAGCCGTATATCGACGGTTTATTTTCTCCAATCCTCATCCGATGTCATTAAGGGCTGCTAGGAAGATGATGTTGGCTGATGACCCAGTGTCGACTAGCACTCTCTTGATCAAGAAGTTGGCCACTTGCAAGGATATCACTAATGCGTCATGATGGGGGTTCTTATGACTGGATACTCTGTCGTCCGTGAATTCAAATGTCAAACTAGTGTAGTCTCCTACTACAATCACCATATTATCTGAGGCGACAGTCGCACCATCCTGGTGTGTCATTTATCTGCTGAATTTGAGATCCCACTGACTTCTTATCCTCATGAGATAAAATAGACCGTGTTGTTAATTAATGGAGGTGGAATCGGGGATTCTCCCCGGTCATCTCTTTCTTCTCTCTGGGCCAATGTGGCTTTCCCTTTCTCCATGAGCAGGTCTTTCAGGTGCCCTTTGTTTAGTATTTCCAGGACTTCCCATCTTAGTGCTATGCAATCAGCTGAGTGTGTCGTAGTCTCGATGGAATTCACATTATTTACTAGTATCTTTCCTCTCGGAGCCTTCCTTGGATCGTGGGGGCCACTTCAATTCATTCCTCATTATCCTAAGAACTGAAACAAGTTCACCCGGTGATATGGTGAAGTTATAGTCTGGGAGCCTGGGGGCACCATTTAGGGTTCTCTCTCTTTTGTCGTATGGGATTGGTCTATGATTAGGAGTCTTGTCGTAAGGACGGATATCCCTACTACGATAAGTTCTTTTATCGACTGACTACTGGCCCCTCATACCGAATTCTTTCGGTTGTATGGATGGATATCCCCCCTTCTCTTGTAGACTGTATGAGTTTTCCCTCTTTGCATTCATTTTATCATATTCCCATATGATTTCTGTTCAGGCTCTGGCCATTGTCTGCTCCATAATGTAGCATCGATTCTTTGTCAACTTTTTATAGAGGCCACTGTCAGCCAACAGCCCATTCCTAAATGCTTCCACTGCTGCCGGCTGGTGGAGATCTGGGATAACAATCCTTTCCTTGTTGAAGCGTGAGACGTAGTTCGCAGAGATTCTCCCTTCCGATATTGTATCGCATTGAGGTCATCTGAGGTCTTCTCGAATTTGTAAGAACTACCGAAGTGTTCCACGAACTTGTCTACCAATTCTTTGTATGACCCATTTGAGCGGTATGGAAAATTGATAAACCACGTGAGGGCTGGGCCAGCCAACATCTCTCTGAAACCTCTACACATTCCTGCTTCCTTCTGATATGAAGAAAGGCCTGGGACATCATCTTGTATTTGTAGTGGATTATGTGTTCGTTGGGGGTGAGTTGATCCATCGTACAACTTCATTTCAGGTGGGCTGAACTTTCGAGGGAGTTCGAGTGAGTTGATCCCCTCAACAAAAGGAGTGTTTGTAATGGTTTTTACTCTGCTTCTCTTCAAAGATAACTTGGCTCTTGGTAGGCTGGACATGATTGCTTCCTTGAATTCCTCAATTTCCTTACGCATGGACGAGGCTGTTATCGGTTCAGCCAATGGTACGTATTGGTTCCTACCATGACCGATTGGATGATCTTCGGAAGGGGGAATGTCGTCTATTTCATTGCCTAATGTCTCCATCAAATTGGGTTCAGGGCCCGGTTCATTGGGAGGATCAATGAGCCATCCTCGCCTGGAGGCGAATGAAAGATGTTCCAACTATTTTTGGAGGTCGCTATTGGAACTCTTCATTGCCGAGTGTAGGACACAGAACTTGGGCGACGCATGCTGTTCTAGACTCAGGGCCTAGTTGAGAGTACGGAGTAGTCCGCAGGGAACTAAACCGGAGAATAATGGAGTCGCCACCCAGTATGAACCGGGACAAATATTTAAGGCCGCACTCACCCCTCGCAAGGGAAGACCTCAAACCGTTGGGTTCGGAATGGTCCCTTACTTATGTCGTTGTGATGATATAATTTGTGCACTAAATCAACCGCATCTATCCAATAATCATGTTCAAAGGTCACTTAGATCTAACATGCATTCGCTAACTAAGTCCTAATCTAAGTTTGCATGCTTGAAAGTAAATCTTTAGACAATAAACACGCGATACCATATATCGAACATATTAAGCCATCAAACCAACAAAATAAATAATTGCTCAAACATGAACACAAATTAAACTAGATATCATGCATAAGGAATAAGGAAATAACATGCCTCAATAACATAATCATGCTTTAAAATTAAATAAAAAAACCAAAATAAATCGTGCTTAAAATAATAAATAAACATCCTATAAACTACAACATGCTCAAACACAAATTTGGATGGGACAAGACATATATTTCTTAAGTGGTACGTGGCGTTGTATCTCGAGTACAGACCGCACTACCGTCCATTAGGATTCGGCTACGGAATTCACGTCCGGGTTTCCATCCTATATACCACAAAAGGGAACACATGTCCCGCCCATCCAACAATCAAATCATGCCTCAAACGACTCTCATGCAATTATATATCAAAATAAATAAAATAAAGAATAAAGAAGATAAGTAAAAGGTACCCTGAGGTCTAACCTCTTTTGTCGATCTTTGGAAGCGCGTTCCAAGTCTGTTGGAAGGGCGAATGATCCGAAACTTTTCAAAATTGTTTGCTCACTGTTTTCCTTGCTGTTTTGATGTTTGGGCTGCTGTTCTACCTTCGTTTCACCGCCGTTTGGTCGCTGCATTTCAGGTCGCTGTTTTGGGCGTTTAGTGGACTGTTTTGGGTGGTTTTGGTGGTCTCGGGAGGTGCGTTTGTAAAGATTTTTTGGGGAAACTTTTTGGGGATTTTTGGGATGGTTTTAAGATGGTTTTAGGACAGTTTTGATGGGCTAGGGACGCACAGAACCTGACCAGAACAGTGGCTAAAACGCAGCAGTTCACCAGTGCAGTGAAGCCGATATTAGGGGCTGTTTTGGCGCTAATGTGGGCTGCTTTGGGGCTGCTTTTTGCGGTACTTCAGGGGCTGGGAATAAGGTTTATTTTAGGGTAATCTAGGGCTGTGAATGGTGGTTGGAAGTTGGAAAAGGAAGGGTGTGATTGTGGCTTGGGCGTGAGAGGTATGAAGGAGAAGGGGATATGCGGCCTTAGGTGGTTTCTTGACTTCAGGAATGCGGCAATGGGAGGTCTTGGGTGCTTGGGCGTGCAAGGAGGGCTTCACAAGGTGCTTGAGTGATGTATATGAGCTAGGGTTGTGAATGGGGGGTGAAGGGTCAAAGGGCATGAAGGTTAGGCGGTGTGGGACGTGCGCATATGGCTTGCGTGAGGAGTGAGCAGGTTACGTGAATTGGTAATTGGTTAAGGGTTAGGTGCGGCAATTGAAGCAGTTTATTTTTTGTGTTTTTCGTGAGAGTGAGCCAGGGTTTCGAAAGATGGGTGAATGGTTCTTTTTATAGGCCAAGGGAGGGGGTTTTACCTTGTTTGGGTAGGAGAAGGATTTGTGTGTTAATTGGGGATATATTTTAATTAAAATGAGATAGGGAAAATCTTTAATTAAGGGAAGTGATTCATGTATTTTAGGAAAGTGATTTAATTTAATCTTGGAAGTTAATTTAATGTGTTTTAATTTAATTTAATTTAATTTAATTTAATTTGTGAGGTGTATTTTAATGTTTTATTTATTTAATTTGTGAGGTGTATTTTAATGTTTTAATTATTTAATTTGTGAAATGTGTTTTAAAATAGAGGTCCAACAAGCGAACCCGAAGCGAAACAAGCGAGTTAAATCCGACCGAATGCTAATTTCTAACTTTACCCTTCCAACGTCCGTTTCCCGCGACTTTTATGACTAAAGAGGTAGTGCCTCCATACGAGACTTATCATCGGGCTGATATGCAAAAATGCAATGCCTACACCGAGTTCTCTTCTTTCAAAACACATAATCGTTAATGGAGAATGGCCAGTTGGCCGGCTAGAAGATCTGAAGGCTCGCTACCAGAAGATATGGTAATGCTTGCAAGTTCTCGTAGGTTGAATGAAATATTTGATTGATTATAAATCGCTAGGGCCCCACAGTAAGCGCCAAATTATAGATGCTGGTTTTCGCCCGAGGTCCACAATCGAGATTTTATTGGTTGAGGGCACTGGCAATCCTGCAAAACAAAGACAGAGTGAGTGTGGAGAGTCTACCCACCGGTGTGGTGGAAGCCGTAGGCACTTTGACGCTCAAGTCAGCGAATGTGATGATCTATAAAGTCCGTAGTAGGAGGAGCAAGGTCAGATATTACCTTGATCACGGTGAGCTACCATGAGGGCGGTAGTTAGGGTATAATAAGAGTATTGGAGAGAAGAATATTGAGCTATGAGTAGTGAATCTTGTCTTATTCTTCTTCATGAATTCCTCTTCTTATATAGATACTTGGAAAACAGGTGTGCTTTATTGCCTTTTATTATTTGTCTGTTATGAGGTTGGAAACAGCTGAGTTATGAAGGATATTTAAGGGTCTTGGCATTTCGAAGGCTGGAGCATGGTGAGTCTTGGATACAGTTTGGAAATAGGCTTGTGAACATCTTTGGGCCAATACTGACTTTTAGATTTAGGCTTCCTTTAGTGTATGGGTTTGATGTAACAACTTGGGCCTGGATCATATGTTGGGATGTCTGGGGTGCATTCAGTATTGGGTCTGAAGCAAAAGGTTGAAATTGCCCTTGAACCAAATTTGGCCCATACACATGTATTCATAATCATCCAGATCATTTATAGATCATGTCATGTTGTGCATATTCAAATCAGAGGCTTATGGAGATAATTTCAAAATCTATTATGACAGACTGCTCTTCTCAAGTATCTTTCTAGACTCGGAAAAATATCGTTGGAACATTGGTTTTGAAAAGGAAACAATGAAAATGCATCTATAATGTTGCCAAAATGGTGTCATTAAACAGTAAATAACATGCAAATTAACAACACAAATCCAGAAAACCAAAAGTAGATCTAGTCTACATGCTTGAACCCTAAAAACCCTAAAGCTTGAGAATTAAGAAAAACCTTATTATAAAGACCAAAAACAAAAGTCCGGATCGAGATGAATCTCTGTCCTTAAGAACTTATCGACCCCGTTTCAGTGCTCTACGGATCTATGGCCAACGTTCTCCCAGGATAATCTGGATTCCTCTTGTTCAAGGGGCACACCTTAACAAGATCTTGAACTTGGAAGATGGTGGGAAACTCTCTGACTCAAGATAGCAAATCAGACTCTCACTTGTATATTTAATTCGGATTTCTTATTGTATTTATAAATGGAGACAATGACTTCCTTTTATAAGCATGGAAGGGTGCCTCAAAAGCACCCTTTGGGTTAGAGTGCAATCCTTCAAAGGGTTGCACCCCTCCTATGCATCTGTTGAGCATAGGACCATGTTATAACACAAATGTAGGACATGTCCTCATGGGGTACCAACCAAAGGACATGTCCCTCCTCCATCCAAATACCAAATTTAAAGAATTTGAAGAATTTACAACAATCCCCTACAATTCTTCAAATATTCATGCAGACACATGAGAGAGTTTCCGTGAACTAAAGCTGCATCAAAATAGGTAGCTTTCGCCTTGAACATTTCCTAGTGAATGACAATCGGATTTACTTGGCAAACCAGTGACCCATAGTCTTGAACTGTTCTGTCGTTTTTTGTGTAAACCAATACAACTGCCAACACACAGCTTCAATTCGACCATTTCCCGTTCTACGGTTGTGTTCATTTCGGCCCTGAACAACGGTCACAGATTCATCAAGTACTTTAGGGTAACCCGCCTTTAAAGGTTCCCATGGAAGCGGCATCACTTCTTACTTGAAATAGGTGATCTACTATGAAGAGGTAATCTGTCTTTACCCCCATTAGGACTCATCTCCTAATATAGTGATCATTCAAAGCCTTAGCTTATCCTAACCAATGACAGACAGCACTCAGCGTCATTATCGGAATGGGAAAGAGTACGAAACTCTTCAGTGCATTATTTTGAATTGCACAAAGTTTCTGTTGTCCCATTTGAACCTAGATCTTGGGATCTCCAGTCAGCTAGGTTGGGTTTCCACAGTGACAATTCTTAGATTATAGGCTTCAAGCCCATTCCCCTCGATGACTTCTCAACTTGCTCTCGAGGTAAACCTTTAGTTAGTGGATACGCTAGGTTTTCCTTTGACTTAACATAATCGATCGTTATTATGCCACTTGAGAGTAGTTGACGTATGGTATTATGTCTCCGACGTATGTGTCGAGACTTACCATTATACATTGTATTCTGGGCTCTCCCAATAGCCGATTGGCTGTCACAATGTATACTTATCGCTGGCACCGGTTTGGGCCAACTATGAATATCCTCCAGGAAATTTCTAAGTCATTCTGCTTCTTCCGCTGTTTTGTCTAATGCTATGAACTCTGATTCCATAGTAGACCGGGTAATACATGTTTGCCTCGAGGATTTCCATGACACGGCTGCATTACCAAGTGTGAAAACAAATCCACTCGTGGATTTGGAATCCACCGTATCAGATATCCATTTAGCATCGCTGTATCCCTCTAGTACGGCAGGATATCTTTCGTAATGTAGCCCATATTTTGAAGTTTCTCTCAGATACCTCAAAACTCTTACTATGGCTTTCCAGTGGTTATGTCCTGGATTGCTCGTATATCTGCTAAGCCGATTCACAGCTTGAGCGATATCAGGTCGTGTGCAATTCGTGAGATACATTAGACTTCTGATGATTCTCGAATACTCTAATTGCGATACGCTTGAACTAGTATTCTTTGATAGATGAAGAGTTAGGTCTACAGGGGTTCTTGCCACATTTAGATCCCCTTTGATATATTTATCAAGTATCTTCTCAATATAATGAGTCTGATATAATATATATCCGTCTGATGTCCTAGAAATCTTAATTCCTAGGATCACATCAGCTATTCCCATATCTTTCATATCAAATCTGCTGGATAACACGTTTTTGGTAGACTAAATCATATCATGATCACTACCAATTATCAGCATAACGTCTACATAGAGACACACAATGACATGTCCTTTTTGAGTTGATTTGGTGTACACACACTTATCAAACTCATTAGTTTTGAAACCACTTGACAACATTTCCTTGTCAAATTTCTCATGCCATTGTTTCGGTGCTTGTTTTAATATGTACAAGGATTTCACAAGTTTGCACACTTTCTGTTCTTGTCCAGGAACACTAAACCCTTCTGGTTATTCCATGTAAATCTCTTCATCCAATTCACCATTCAAGAATGTCGTCTTTACATCCATTTGATGTATTTCAAGAACAAATATAGCTGCTATGGCTATGAGCATTCTTATCGATGTGATATGAGTCACTGGTGAATAGGTATCAAAGTAATCAAGGCCTTCCTTTTGTCTATAACCTTTTGTGACAAGTCTCACCTTGTACTTATCTATTGATCCATCCGTTTTTATCTTCCTTTTGAATATCCATTTGTAGCCCAGCGGCTTACAACATAGTGGGAGATCAACCAACTCCCAAGTATGGTTCTGTAGGATTGAATCAATCTCACTGTTAATAGCCTCTTTCCAAAGAGGTGCCTCCGGAGAAGATATAGCTTCTTTATAACTTTGAGGCTCATTTTCTAACAAATATGTCAGAAAATCGGGACCAAATGACTTAGACTTTCTAGCTCTTTTGCTGCGTCTAGGCTCGATTGTCTCAGCATTTACACGTTGATCTGATTCTTGGTCAGCCTGATCACTGTCCTTCACAGTATCAATTGTTCTTTTGAGAGACTCAGTTCTCTGTCTTTCCTTATAAGGAAACTTCTCTTCAAAAAATATCGCATTTCTTGACTCAATTACCATATTCGGATTGATGTCAGGAATCTCCGACTTATGTACAAAGAATCGATACGCACTACTATTACGAGCATATCCAATGAATATACAATCAACGGTTTTGGGTCCTATTCTAACCTTCTTAGGTTTAGGAACCATTACTTTGGCAAGACACCCTCACACTTTAGGTATTTGTAGGAAGGTACGAAACCTTTCCACAACTCATATGGTGTCTTATCCAACCTTCTGTGAGGAAGCTTGTTTAGAACGTAGTTCGCGGAGAGCAAGGCTTCCCCCCACAAGTTCTGGGGTAGACCCGAGCTTGTCAACATGGCGTTCATCATTTCCTTCAACGTTCGATCTTTGCGCTCCGCAATTCTGTTCTGTTGAGGAGAATAAGGAGCAGTGGTTTCGTGAATAATTCCGTGCACAGAATAATATTCAGCGAATGGTGAAACGTATTCACCGCCTCTATCACTCATGATTCTTTTGATTTTCTTGCCAAGTTGGTTTTCAACTTCGTTCTTATCGTGTACGAAGCTCTCAATTGCTTCAGCTTTGCTTCTCAGCAAGTACACATAACAGAATCTTATGCTGTCATCGATAAAAGTGACAAAATACTTTTTACTGCCTCTTGTTTGCACAATGTTCATGTCACATACATCGGTATGTACAAGTTCTAGCGGTTCAGAACTGCGTTCTATAGAATGAAATGATGTTCTATGCATCTTTGCTTCAACACATGCTTCACACTTATGTTGGCTATCAATTATAAATTTTGGTATAAGGTCCATGTTAATTATTTTACGCATGATATCATAATTAACATGTCTTAACCTCTCATGCCATACATTTTGTGAGACAATAATATAAGCAGACGAACTAGCTTTATTAATAGCACGATTAACAATCATTATATTTAGCTTGAAAAGGCCCTCAGTTAGGTATCTTTTTCCTACATACATATCATTCTTAGTCAATACAAACTTATCAGAAACAAACACTAGCTTAAAACCAGCCTTACTAAGAAGAGAGCCCGAGACCAAGTTCTTCCGAATATCTGGAACGTGCAGTATATTTTTCAATATTAGCTCCTTTCCGGATGTCATCTTCAGAACCACTGTGCCTTGTCCAACCACCTGAGAGGTAGACGAGTTTCCCATTGTCAGATGATCGCCGCCATCGACCTTCTAGTACATGGAAAATATTTTACTGTCTGCACAGATATGACGAGTAGCCCCAATGCCTATCCACTATTCTCTCGGATTCCCAACTATGTTGGCTTCAGTTACCACTGCTGATAGTTCCATCTCTGAGATATCATCAGTCAGCTGCTCGCCTTCAGTGACATGGGCCTCATTTTTCTTTTTCTTGCCCTTGTTCTGAGACTTCTTGTTTCTGCAGTCCTTTGACATGTGACCGCTCTTTCCACAGTTGTAGCATTTCCCCTTGAACTTCTTGTTTGAAGAATCAGCTACACTGTTCTTTCTTTTCTTGCTACCCTTCACACCCTCAATGATGTTGGCCTTAGACTCCATAGTCTTGTAGCTGGCCTTCTCGGACATCTTGTTGTCCTCCTCGATTCTCAATCGAACACTGAGGTCTTCAAGGCTCATCTGCTTCTTTTGTGTTTTAGATAGCTCCTGAAGTCCTTCCATGATGGAGGTAACTTTTCAATTATGGCGGCAACTTGAAACATCTCACAGAGTTTCATTCCCTCATCCAGTATTTCATGAATGATCAACTGCAGTTCACCCAACTGAGACATCACCGTCCTTGAATCTACCATCTTGTAGTCCAGGAACCTACCCACGACAAATTTCTTTTGTCCGGCATCTTCGGTTTTGTACTTCTTCTCGAGAGATTCCCAGAGAATCTTCGCAGAAGTCATGCCTTGGTACATATTGTACAGGGTATTGTCAAGACCACCCAAAAGGTAGTTCTTGCATAAGAAGTCTCCAGACAACCATGTCTATTCTCGCTCTTCCTTGGCCATTTCTGATTCACCCTCCACAGGACCCGGAGGAACTTTGAGGAACTTAGCCAACTGGAGATTTGTCAGGTAGAACAGCATTTTGCTCTGCCACTGTTTGAAATTTGCCCCACCAAATTTCTCCGGCTTTTCTCCATGAGAGACCGGTACTGTGATGTTTCCATTAAACATTTGTAACTGGAAAAATCAACAAGGTTCAATTAGTCTACGAAAGACGAATTGTACAATGATCAACGAATGATCTTGTTCAAAGTGATATACTAGGTAGTCACTTGTTGTTCTATTGGATGAAAGTTCCAATAAACACAAATCCTTGAATTTCAACTAAAGATATTTTAGGGAAAGTGAATGAACGAATATTCTTCAAACACTTTTTCCAATAGGATCCTTTAGCAATTCAAGACCCAGCTTACAGTTTTTCCAATAGCACAATTAATATGATAAGTGTAGATATATATATGTCAATCAAGATTGGATGGAATTACTTGTGCAAAATTACACTTTAAATTCTCAACCAATTATGCAACACACGACCAATTTCAACTTTATCATTATGTGTATGCTTGTGATAATTTAACAACCTAATATAAACTTCAATATATACTACCAAGATTAATGTGTTACAGTATATGATTCACCAAGTTAATATTAATTTAAGTTTGCAGTTTTATAAAAATTACAGGACTATTTCGTTAGTGTCGCGTTCGTATCTACGTTTGAATGAGACTGTCCAGTGTGTCCGTTTGTGTTGCGTTTGATAACGCGTTCGAACGAAGTGTTTCCAGAGAGTTCACGTTCGAGTAGCGTTTGATAACGCGTTCGAACGAAATGATTCCAGAGAGTTTGCGTTCGAGTTGCGTTTAGGACGTGTTCGAACGTTTTTAGGCAGAAGGCTTGCGTCCGAGTTACGTTTGAAGACGCATTCGAACATTATTACGAATTTTCAGATTTTAAGCCTTCGCGTTCATCGGGAGCCCTACGGGTTTTTCATGCACAGTCCGAATTTTTCAGAAAATATTCAAACCCTAACATGCGAATTACTATCTAATAACACTAGAGCGATAAGTTCTTAAGATTGTGGTCAAAACGGTGTCATTAAACAGTAAATAACATGCAAATCAACAACACAAATCCAGAAAACCAAAAGTAGATCTAGTCTACATGCTTGAACCCTAAAAACCCTAAAGCTTGAGAATTAAGAAAAACCTTGTTATAAAGACCAAAAACAAAAGTCCGGATCGAGATGAATCTCTGTCCTTAAGAACTTATCGACCTCGTTTCAGTGCTCTACGGATCTGTGGCCAATGTTCTCCTAGGATAATCCGGATTCCTCTTGTTCAAGGGGCACACCTTAACAATATCTTGAACTTGGAAGATGGTGGGAAACTCTCTGACTCAAGATAGCAAATCAGACTCTCACTTGTATATTTAATTCGGATTTCTTATTGTATTTATAAAGGGGGACAATGACTTCCTTTTATAAGCATGAAAGGGTGCCTCAAAAGCACCATTTGGGTTAGAGTGCAATCCTTCAAAGGGTTGCACCCCTCCTATGCAACCCTTGAGCATAGGACCATGTTATAACACAAATGGAGGACATGTCCTCATGGGGTACCAACCAAAGGACATGTCCCCCCTCCATCCAAATACCAAATTTAAAGAATTTGAAGAATTTACAACATATAATCCTGACAAGATTGACATACCTATGGATAAGTTTGTGCAGTTTGAGCCATTGAACTTAGTCACTGATGGCTTCTTGAATCCCTCTAAAGTGTTCAAGCCATATGATTCTTGGAAAGATCACGAGATGTTTGGGGACTACCAAATGTCTAGTATATCTTTGAATGATTTGGAAGAAAACAGGAAATTAATAGGATGGATAATTTTTATTGGCATAATATCAATAAATCTAGCAATCTATAAGAAGACTTTATAGGTGAAGTTATTGATCTCAATTCAAGTCCCTTATCAGGTAGGAATTTTTTAAGTACCCAAGTCTTCATCTCTCTCTACTTCAGCACCGGATATGGAAGCCAATTCCATAATGAAGTCTAAATTTGAAAGAAGATTCTCATTTGGTAAAAACACTAGGTTTGTGGCTTTTTTCATGAGAAACTTATCCATCGAACAAATCTCCCCCACGGTGAATTTATTTAATTAGTTAGGAACTAAAGCAAACTTAACAAGCAGACAAATAAACTACATAGTTTACGTGGTTCAGTGGAGGGTGACTCCAACCTACATCAATAGGAGAAAGATAGGTGTATTTTATTACTGATCGGGGTCAAGACCGACCCGAGCTATAATGGGAAAATAAACTGACAAAGTGATAACACACATCGTCTCTTACAACGTTACAATTCTCTCAAATGATCAAGTAACCGACCATCTTTCTCTCTCTATCACTAGTTCTTACGCTCTTGGTTTTTTTTACAATTTATAAGATGTGAAATTTGCTAACCCTTGAATATGAAACTTTAACCCCCTTTATATAGGTTTCCAAATTCACTATTCCACCGCCTCTGACTGTTGGTGACTATTAATGTCCCAAGGTCATTATAAGTCATGAAATAAGAATGAATAATCAAGAAGGGTGGCGGAATCACACTTAAAACGATCGGATGTGATGAGATGCTCAACCAAAAAAAAAAAAAAACCTCTTTTCAACTTGATGTATATTCGGCCAAGGAAGAAATTTTGATGTTGAAGATGAGCCAGATCCACAAGCTCCAAGCTATGAGAAGGAAATCCAAGCTCCAAGATCGGTTCCCTATCACCTTTGTTTGATTCTCCAAGTTTGTGCTAGCAAGATTGACCAAAGAAATCAAAAGAAAATTTTTCTATTTTTCCCTTCAAAGTTTCGGCCATGGAGAGTTCTAAGAAAGAGAGAGAGTTTGATTTTTGTTTTCTTGAAAAATTATGCCAAAAAGTGTTTACAAAAGTGGTATATGCTTTTCCAAAAAGTCAACACACACTTTTCCCTCCATTTTGGAAATAATGGCACTCAACCACTTCCATCATGAATAGTGACTGCATGTCACTATTCAAAAAGTGACTAGACATCCATCACACATCAACGACAAGTGATGTGACTCGCGATGTGATTTGCAATGTGACTTTCGGCCGCACATGATTCAAAATCGGAGTAGCCTCGCAAACACATTCCGGGCTCGGTTTCGATAATTCTAAATTAACGAGTTTTTCGATGCCTCGTAAATAAATCCAATTTACTATTCACGTCGCTCGTGAATTAATTCTAAATTAATTCTAGTGCCCAAATTAAAATCTCATTTTAATTCCGTGTCGAAATCCAATTTCGTTTAATATATCGAATATATTATTCTATCGATTAATTCCAAATTAATCTTTCTCTCCCCTCAAATAGTACTTTATCCTAGATAAAGTTTCTCCGCATTTAATCCCATATTAAGTTCGAATCAAACGTCATCGGTGAATCTTCGGGAAACGACTCAAGAGATCTCCGGATATGTTGGCAGTAAATATGTTCATCGGACTATCCGAACACGTACGTACCTCGTACTATATTTTACCGATTTATGAGATAAAATTGGCTTCTAGCAAAGCACCATTCCTACCCAATTCTCCAAAAATATTCTTACTGGAATATACGATCTTTATCAGGGGTAGTATACCATAGTATTGCGTATTGCGATCCAGTATCAGATGTCACGTGCAAGGCCTGAGGCTGGAATAGTGTCTGCCCCGTACGAAGCACATATCGGATATCAAGCAACTAGTCTCTTTGAATCGGATAATCATGACCTTGTCATATTATCTCGATGGTTGCAACACTATAGAGAACCAGTTCTGAATCCCTGCATGATCATCATCTCCATATGTCTGAAGTGATACTTTCGTCTTGACATCACATCCAATACACTACGATTCCCAATAAACCCAGAAGAGGCGTACACAGAACCTGTTAAAGCACTGGATGACCAAAACCAAAGTTTATCGATTGTCGCAAGTACTAGCGATGCAAGTCTCAGGTTAAGACCAAATACACTTACCCTGAAGCGGACTTCCATAGACACATATACATACTACCAATGGGATTCCATGGGGTCTATCCAGAGCGAAGCTGTTTTCCATACCATCGGTAAAACACAACCTCCTATCGCACTTGCATAAGTATCCTATACTTAAACATATGAGAACTATATTGTTATGCCCTCACAACGCGCACAAGTGCAATACTAGTCTATTCCGCATTATCGATGTCCAATCTCGATAATACAGTCGTCTTTGTCGGTTTGGAAACTTGCATCAGTATACCTAGTTACCTCAAGTTCACCATCTCCATAGATTAAGAAAGCATCCTTAGTTCGTCTAAGATACTTTAGGATATTCTTAACCGCTATCTAGTGACCTTCACCTGGATCGGCCTGATAGCGACTACACATGCTCAAAGCATATGAGACATCGGGTCGAGTACATATCATGGCATAGATGATCGATCCGACTGTCGAGGCGAACGGTATCCGACTCATGTTGTCTCTCTCATCTTGAGTTTTAGGACACATGTCCTTATATAGATAGACGCCATGTGACATTGGCAACAATCCTCTCTTGGACTGATCCATGTTGAATCTCTTCAACACTTTGTCAATATATGTACTCTGGGAGAGTCCAAGCAGCTTTCTAGATCTATCCCGGTAGATCTTTATTCCCAGAATAAAGGCTGCTTCTCCCAGATCTTTCATGGAGGATTTCAACGAAAGCCAAGCTTTCACCGACGTTAACATGGGAATGTCATTGCCTATTAGCAATACGTCGTCAACATAAAGGACAATAAAAGTCAGTGCTCTCCCACTAACTTTCTTATATCCACAAGGATCATCTTCGTTTTGAATGAAATCATATTCTTTTATAATTTCATCAAAACGTTGGTTCCATGATCGCGATGCTTGCTTCAGTCCATAAATGGACCGATTTAGCGTACAAACCTTGTTTGCAAGTCTAGGCACGATAAAACCGTCAGGCTGTTGCATATAAACATCCTCCAAAAGGTTTCCGTTAAGGAAAGCAATTTTAACGTCCATCTGTCATATCTCGTAATCGAAATATGCAGCAATTGCAAGCATTATCCGAATGGATTTAATCATGGCAACGGGTGAGAAAGTTTCGTCGTAATCGACATCATGTCGTTGACGATACCCCTTTGCTACAAGCCTAGCTTTGTACGTTTGTACGTTGCCATCCATGTCGGTCTTCCTCTTGAAGACCCATTTGTATCCAATAGGCTCTACGCCTTCTGGTGCATCAACCAGTGTCCAAACTTGGTTGGTGTACATGGAATCCATTTCGGACTTCATGGCTTCTTGTCATAAAGCGGAATCGATATCTTGTATCGCTTCCTCATACGTAGCCGGTTCGTTATTCTCAATGAGATTAATATCTACATGAGGTGAGATCAGAAACCCATACCTCTCAGGTTATTTCCTGACTCTCTCCGACCTACGCGGTCCTTGTGTAATAAAAGATTGTGGTACAGTCTCATCCCGGATGGACTGTTCATATTCCGTTGAAGATTCTATGCCAGGAACAGTATCACTACGATTTTCATCGAGTTCTACCTTCCTCCCACTAACCACTGCATTTAGGAATTCATTCTCAAGGAAAACCGCATGTAGAGCAACAAATACTTTGTTCTCTCGTGGGTGATAGAAGTAATATCCTTTGGCTTCCCTAGGATATCCTACGAATAGGCATTTATCCGATTTAGGTTCAAGTTTGGTACCTTCCAAACGTTTGACGTATGCCCAGCATCCCCAAATCTTCAAGAATGAGAAACCTGGTTTCTTTCCTGTCCATATTTCATACGGAGTCTGTTGAACAGACTTTGACGGAACCTTATTCAAAATAAGAATTGCACTGTTTAATGCATATCCCCAAAGGAAATAGGTAGCTCAGTGCGACTCATCATAGACCTTACCATGTCCAACAAAGTACGGTTTCTCCGTTCGGACACACCGTTTAATTGCCGTGTTCCAGGAGGAGTCCACTGTGAAAGAATACCATATTCTTTCAAGTAATCTAGAAACTCATTGCTCAAGTATTCGCCACCACGGTCCAACCGTAATGTCTTAATGCTCTTGCCTGTCTGTTTTTCAACTTCGTGTCGAAACTCTTTGAATTTCTCAAAAGTTTCCAACTTATGTCTCATAAGATACACATAACCATAACGAGATGCATCATCCGTAAAGGTTACAAAGTATTCGTATCCACCTCTAGCCTGGCTAGATATAGGCCCACAAACGTCACTATGAACAAGGGCTAACAGTTCGGTGGCGCGCTCACCTTTACCGCTAAAAGGTGATTTAGGCATTTTGCCTAATAAGCAAGATTCGCAGACGTCTTATGAATTTGGATCAAATCCGTCCAAGTACCCACTCTTCGAAAGCGTGGATATGCGAGTCTTGTTTATGTGTCCCAGACGACAGTGCCACATATAAGTTTTATCTTTATTACTCATTTTGAGCCTTTTGTTTGTTATATTATATGTTGGAGATAGATTTATATTCAAAATATAAAGATCATTATTTGCAACAGCAGTGCAAATTTCTACATCATTTTTATATAACACCCAGTGTTTCTAAATACAAAAGTATACCCACATTGGGTTAACATAGATACAGAAATAATATTCCTAGTCAAACTAGGTACATAATAACAGTCATTAAGTTCAAGTACATGCCCCGATGGCAGTTCCAAAATAAAAGTGTCCACGGCCAAAACAGCAACAGGTGTCCCGTTTCCAACACGCAGATCAATCTCCCCTGAAGCCAGTTTCCTGCTAATCTGCAGATCCTGCACATCAGTACATATATGAGTACCACAACCAGAATCAAAAATACAATTTTTAAAACTAGAAGTAGCCATGTTTATTTCAATAACAAACATACATGAGGCTGGTGCCTTACCCGCCTTTGTCTCACTCTGGAGTGTCTTGTACTCACGGCAGTCACGCTTCCAGTGACCTCGCTTGCCGCACTGGAGGCAAACATCCTGAGATTTGTCCTTTGGCTTCCCAGAAGCCTTTGACGATTTGGCCTTGCCCTTTCTTTTATGATTCTTCTTCTTCACACCTCCAGTTGTCTTGGGCCCAGCCCTCGGTGTCTGAGATGTCGAAGCAAAGTGCGCCTCGCGCTTGTTTCCTTTGAGAAGCTCCTTCTCAGCTTCCTTGAGAGTAGACAATAACTCTTCAAGAGTATCATCGGTGTTCATCAAATTATAGTTTATGATAAACTGTCTCCAGGAGTCGAGGAGAGATTACAAGACCATGTCTATGGTAATCTCAGCCTCAAAGACTATCCCCATAGTAGCTAGCTCATTTATGTCAGCAATCATCTTGCCACATGGGACTCAACAGACATGCCTTCTGACATGCGTGAACGGAAGAGCTTCCTAACTAACTCATATCTTTGCGACCTCTTATTAGATCGGTGAAGATCTTGCAACCTCGCCATCATGTTATAAGGATCCAAGTCCCTGTTTTGACGATGAAAATGATGAGTCATTGAAGCAAGCATAATAGATTGAGCAGTATCACAATCATCGCTGTGAGTCTTCCAAAGCTCCAGCTCAAGTGTCTGATCAGGTGTGGGTTTAGGCCCAAGAGGTGTCTGTATGGTGTACAACAGCCTCTCGGCTCCAAGGACTATCCTTAGATTCATCTCCCAATCTGCAAAGTTCGTGCCCTTAAAGACATTCTCGCCCATGATAAAGTCTCGGACATTTCCCTTTCCAGTCATCTTGACTACGATAGTCCAACTATCTAGTCAACGATATTTTGGGTACAGCCTAACTGTTACAAGAAAAATAACATTGTATTAGTCCAACTAATAAAATAATTTTGACGAAATAATTTGAAAGCGCGTAAAGCTAAGTATCTGAATGAAATTGCAAATTCAATACTAGCCTCCCACTATTTTTCGGCGAGCCTCTAACCCTCTGTCGAGTACTCGGGAAACCCAGTTTCCTAGTGGGCTAGGATCCCGTTAAATAACACACAACCTTGACCTTGGCCAACAAGCTGTATGATATTTAACTAGGTAGATCTCGAAGATCAATTGGATCTCATCTAATTCCTAGATCCAGTAGGTGGACATCCAAGTCTGAAACATATATACAATACATATGACAATGTATCCAATACATTTTCCTAACCTTTTCCTCTGAATCAACTAAGCATTGGCTTTGGCACAACAAGCTTAATGATTCCAGTTAAGCGGGACCCATTGACATGGAAAGTTTCGTAATCAATGTCGATGGACAATAAGTGATCTTGACTTTGGCCAACAAATCACGACTTGGACAGGACACCGATATAGAACAAAACTCTCATGATTCAAACACATCCGCAATTGACAAAGGCCTTGACTTTGGCTAACAAACCAATGCCAATTTTGGATCTTGAGTAAGAATCACTCAACGGAAGGAAAACGCTTAATATGATATTAAGGGATTTTTTACGTAAATTGGCAACCAATTTATTATCTTTGTTAAGGTCTCATCATACACCCTTAAGCATGCTTCTAAAACATCATAAGACGCGAAAAGTAAAATAATAGCGATATACGGATGGATATTTAAACAGATTGTTCCTAGAACAAATCACTCACATTTCCACTCCCCGGCTAGTACTATTCTACTTCTACCCAATTTATATATAATAATAGAAACCTCATTAACATTGAGGGGAATTAGGTGAGAAGAGAATACAAAGAATCAATAAGAGAGAAGGCTGGATACGCAGGTCCAATTTATAAATTCTAAATTTACAACAATTTCTGAAATTGTCATTTCCCTTCTAATATCCATCTGATATACACTATTCATTCATCACATCCACATATATTCATTCAAGACATGTTATACAACCAATCTAATCCAATTAATTAGTCTTTAATTATGTGACCATCCAATGTTCAAACAATGATTTGATTTTGCGCGAGTCCAACTCATTTGAGAATAAGTACTCAAAGTACGAATTCTTGAATTATATCGAACTACTCGTTAAATCTAATTTAAGTCGTACTCAATACTAATTCATTTATTTAATTCCAAATTAAATATTTACACTTTTTTTAATACGCTTTAACGACTTAGATTCCAAATCTAATCTTATCGGGTCTCAAAGCCCAACTAACATCCAATGTAAGTTCAATTAAAGTCCGATGGGCTTTCAATTGATTTCATAAGGCATGGGCTTTGGTCAATATGGGTCAAACCCAATTACCAAGCCCAAGTGAGGAATCACCCTCATTTTCCAAGAAACCAATATCAAGCCCATAAGGCCCAATTAAACCTTTAAAGCCCATTTTATTACATTTGGACTTAATGGAATGATTTAGGCCCAATTTGGATCCAATCCAATTGGCCTAAACCAACTTGGCCCAACCAAGCCTATTATGCCCAATATAACAAATTCAAGCCCAATTCAAAATTAAGCCCATTAATCAAATTTTAATATTCCAAATTTTAAAATTCAATTAACTTAAGTGTAAAGTCATGATTAAGCCTTTTTAAATCAATCTTTCCAAAATATTAATTTAATCTTTTAATCATGCTTTTATCATAAACACATGTCTAACATTGTTTCATGAAAAATCAAGTCCATATCATGCCATCAAGCTCTCGGCCAAGGTAAGGTTTTTATGTCCGATTCCGTTTTCAATCCGATTGATATACAAATCAACATTTCCCATATGTTTCAAGTCATCCAATGATTAAAGAAAAAAAAAAAACCGAGTGTTTAGGGTACATATATATTCGGCCAAGCCTCAAGGGGTTCCCAATTTTGATCCAATCACAATTTGTTGAAATTGATCCAATCACATCTCATTTTATCAACATACAAGCATACTCAACCATTCAATTTAATCAAATCATGCTCACATGGATTTTCCCCAAATTTTACCCTAATTATATTTCATGCTTAAACAAGGCTCAAGATACCATTGTTGGTGACTATTAATGTCCAAGGTCATTATAAATCATGAAATAAGAATGAATAATCAAGAAGGGTGGCGGAATCACACTTAAAACGATCGGATATGATCAGATGTTCAACCAAAAAAAAAAAAAAAAAAACCTCTTTTCAACTTGATGTATATTCGGCCAAGGAAGAAATTTTGATGTTGAAGATGAGCAAGATCCACAAGCTCCAAGCATGAGAAGAAATCCAAGCTCCAAGATCGGTTCCCTATCACCTATTTGATTCTCCAAGTTTGTGCTAGCAAGATTGACCAAAGAAATCAAAAGAAAATTTTTCTATTTTTCCCTTCAAAGTTTCGGGAATGGAGAGTTCTAAGAGAGAGAGAGAGTTTGATTTTTTGTTTTCTTGAAAAATTATGCCAAAAAGTGTTTACAAAAGTGGTATATGCTTTTCCAAAAAGTCAACACACACTTTTCCTTCCATTTTGGCAATAATGGCACTCAACCACTTCCATCATGAATAGTGACTGCATGTCACTATTCAAAAAGTGACTAGACATCCATCACACATCAATGACAAGTGATGTGACTTGCGATGTGATTTGCGATGTGACTTGCGGCCGCACACGATTCAAAATCGGAGTAGTCTCGCAAACACATTCCGGGCTCGATTTCGATAATTCTAAATTAACGAGTTTTCCGATGCCTCGTAAATAAATCCAATTTACTATTCATGTCGCTTGTGAATTAATTCTAAATTAATTCGAGTGCCCAAATTAAAATCTAATTTTAATTCCGCGTCGAAATCCAATTTCGTTTAATATATCGAATATATTATTCTATCTATTAATTCCAAATTAATCTTTCTCTCTCCTCAAATAGTACTTTATCCTAGATAAAGTTTCTCCGTATTTAATCCCAGATTAAGTTCGAATCAAATGTCATCGGCGAATCTTCGGGAAACGACCCAAGAGATCTCCGGATATGTTGACATTAAATACGGTCGTCGGACTATCCGAACACGTACGTACCTCGTACTATATTTTTACCGACTTACGAGACAAGGTTGGCTTCTAGCAAAGCACCATGCCTACCCAATTCTCCAGAAATATTTTTACTGGAATATACGATCTTTATCATGCGTAGTATACCGTAGTATTACGTATTGCGATCCAGTATCAGATGTCACGTGCAAGGCCTGGGGCTGGAATAGTGTCTACCCCGTACGAAGCACATATCGGATATCAAGCAACTAGTCTCTTTGAATCGGATAATCATGACCTTGTCATATTATCCCAATGGTTGCAACACTATAGAGAACCAGTTATGAATCCCTTTGTGATCATCATCTCCATATGTCTGAAGTGATACTTCCGTCTTGACATCACATCCAATACACTACGATTCCCAATAAACCCAGAAGAGGCGTACACAGAACCTGTTAAAGCCCTGGACGACCAAAACCAAAGTTTACCGATTGTCGCAAGTACTAGCGATGCAAGTCTTAGGTTAAGACCAAATACACCTACCCTGAAGCGGACTCCCATAGACACATATATATACTACCAATGGGATTCCTCGGGGTCTATCCAGAGCGAAGCTGTTTTCCGTACCATCGGTAAAACACAACCTCCTATCGCACTTGCATAAGTATCATATACTTAAACATATGAGAACTATGATGTTATGCCCTCACAACGCGCACAAGTGCAATACTAGTCTATTCCGCATTATTGATGTCCAATCTCGATAATACTATGACTAGGGATATTTAATGATTAAACCTTTATGGATTGATAATGTCTCATATCATCTCAATCCGGAACTAATCATATGGACTTTTACCATTTATATATCAAAGTAAATAAATTTACAAAACGGTAAAAGGCAATTTCATTAATACATAGTTAATTTTGTACAAAAACACAATGTCTTTTACAAACAGTGACGCTATGGTTCATAACTGTCCAACACTGACGTCATCTCAAGTCACCTTGTCATCATTACTATCACACATTTCCTCAATTACCATCGAATGGGCCAATCAGATCTACACCTTCCACTGCTACTGCACCGACCTATGGCTGTCTATGGTGACTCTGCTCTGCCACCCTCCTGCCATTGCATCGCCCTATGGCAGCTGACATGAGCTACTTCCAATGAGAACTGTTGTTTTCCCATAGTCATCATTAATCTTCTAGAAACTTATCTTCTCACTTAAAGCATATGTCACATAACTCCATTATAGGTCATCCTATGATCGCATCTTCTTTCTTCGGGTTGATATATCGAGACAGATGATACTAATCAAAGTTTCCCTTCAACTCTCTCAACCAAGTCAGATTTCACTACCAAAGCCCTCTCGGGTCGGGTTTCAACAAACTCTTAGAAAATCCTAAATCAATATACTCCAGGTGGTCGGGTTGATATCCCAACTTGCTTCATCATCAACAAGTTCTGCCTTTATGAGAACCTCCTGAATCATGTGGTCAGGTTCCTCTGTCAAATCTCTTCTGTCTGTCTAGACCTTGGGCCTTTATCATCTATTTTTTGCCAAGTACAATACATATTCTATCTCTATCTTTGCTTGGTATTTGAACCTTCCTCGGGACACCGTCAACACACTAATCCTTTTTCAACAGCTGCTGAGGTCAATCTCGTTCAGATGTATTGGATTCAGGTAAAAAGATCCAAGAGTTTACAAGGAACTAATGGTCACCCAAAAACTGTGCATAACAACGACATGTGCATTCGGAATACCATAAAAACCTCTTAGATCAGGCATGTAGTCCCAGAAAACAATAATTGGAATGAAAACTTTAGTGCATGTATATAGTCCCAGATCAGTTTGAATGAAGTTAGACTTAGAGGTTGGTTTTTAATTTTTTACATTCTATGCAGCTCATCTAGCCCCAAGTTTGCAATGGTCAGAGTCAACCTGTCAGAGCCACTGAAACATTTCTTCAAAGTAAGTATCTAAATGGGATCCTATAAGTAAGCTCCATTGTCATTTATTGTAGTGATACTTCAGTTAGCAAAAAATATGATCGACTTTTCTGATGTGCTTTGGAAGTTATAGGAGATCGTAGTAAATGGGAACGCTCTTGACACTTTGAAATGAATTTGGGCAGTGTGCCGCATGAATTTCTATCTCCCTTCTCTTATAATGTATCTGCATGCCCATGAACCTGCCTGTGGAACTTAGATGAGTCTGTTGATGCCAGCTTCATTTACTGACAGCAGTTTTAATTACTAATTTCTTCTAAAAGAGTTCAAACTTTTTTTATAATATGTAATCATAAAAATCGAAAAACAAAAGTTTAGTTGGCAAGCTTAGTGAAAAAATACTGGTGAATATGATTATGTTTTTTCAATTGACAAAGCCACAAAACTTTGAAGAACTACACTTAAGCTAGTTTAATTGCTAGCATAGAGCCTGTAATTGTGTTGGGGCTCTTATGTCCACTTCCACCTTCCGAGTCTCTGACAGCAGACTCACCATCAATTTCTTTCTGGTGATTCAGTGTTCCTACAAATATATGAGGGAAGAATATTTGACATATAATTCTCTTCATTAAACACTGGCCTGATGATCGAACCAAGATTTGCTTCACATAGAATTGAGCAACCTCACAGATGCAAGGATGATTAGGAGCATCCAACTGTGGCATCTTTGGAAATTCTAGTTCCTTTTCCCATTCTTGAGGTTTCTTACAGTCATTACAAGTTGCTGCCTTTCACCTTCGACCTCAGCGAATTTTAGACTTATTTCTGAATATCTCTCTTGCATTTCTTTGAGCTCAGTTTCCATGCGTCTGTTCTTCTCTTTCAGTAACGTCACTTCCTTTAATTGTTCTGTGAAGTTGCCCTCAGAACTAGAATCCAGAACTTTCAGCCCTTTCTTAGAGCACTTTTCTTCCTTTCTGCAGATAGAAAATACAAGAGGGTGATTAAACATTATATAAATTATAATGTCTAGATGTAGCAAATATCTGAGACTAAAAAGAAGTGAACTTGAAATTCACCTTATTGTATGCTTGTACTCATCAGCTGCTATGTTAGGATATGAATTATCTTCCTTCTTCTGTAACTTGTCTTTCAACTGGAATACCTGTTTTCCCAGGTTATCTTTGTCCGATTTTTCTTCATTCAAGCTTTTTTGTAGTTTCTTTTGCTGGAATTTAAGATTCTCTACTTCTGCCTGCAAATTCCCAATCACCGTTTCCTTTTGGTCCTTCAATGATCTCATAGAAATTAATTCTTCGTGTGCTTTTGCTGCTTCTTTCTTTGCAGAAGCAAATTTCTTCTCCAAGTCATCCCTTTCTCTGTTCCATTTTTGTACCAGCACTTCAGTTTTTCCTGTTGATAATGAGGGTTCAGTGTCATCTCTTAGCTTTCTGTGTTTGGAGAAGTTATATTGCTCCCTTTTAAGCTTCTCTATCTCGGTTCTAAGCATGTTGATCTCCATTGAGAAAGCTTCATGCTTTTGTGCCTCACTCTTTTGTGCATCTTCAAGTTGGCTGGACTTGTGACCGAGTTCATCTTTGGCTTTCTGCAGCATTTCTTCCAAGTTTGATTTCTGCGTACGCAATTCATCTGCTTCTGCCAGTGCTTTCATGGCTGTCTTCTCATTCTCTTCAAACTTAGATTCTATGTCCAGAGAAAGCTTTTTGAATTCTTCCTGTAGTCGCTCAGTTGTAACAGCATTATTCCGCCTTGTCTTTCTCAGCTCATCTTCTGCTCGGATGGCCCTCTGCTCCTGCTCTGTTTTGGCACCTGTCACAGCATCCAGATCATCTTCAAATTCTTGGGCTTGCTTATCCAATTCTCGCTTCAATTCCCTGACCTGACATTCAAGTTCATTGATGGAAATTAACGATTCTGAGTATTCATCTGACTGCTGCTTGACCTTTTCCTCCAATCTTTCCACTTGTGATTCAAGTTCTTTTATAGTAGCCAAAGATTCTAAGCATTCTCTTGACTTCGTTGCTTTTTTCAGCTGATTTTTGTCCAATTTTGAAGAGAGATGTTGATTTTCTTGTTGTAAGACATCACAGTCCTCTGTCAGTTGCTTTATGTAAATCTCAAGATCTTCTGAATGTTTCTTGAAAAACTCTATTTCATCACTATGGTCTCTGATTTTTTGCTTCAACATGTCTACTTCCTTGTCATTGTTTCGGTCCTTCGCCAATGCTTCAAGAGTAGCAATTTTACTTTCTTCTGACTTGCTGGAAAGAGAAGATATATCCGTATTTTTTTGCTCCAACATTTCATTGAGATCTTTGACCGCAAGAATCAACTCAGCGTTTGACTCTTGCATCTTCTCCAGCTGCAACCGAAGATGTGAACTCACTTCTTTTTCATAGTTGAGCTCCTCTCTGATTTCTTCTTGTTGAACCTTTAAACGCTCATTCTCATATTGCAATTGCCTTTCAATTTCTGCAATATCCATACTGTTCTGTTTCCTGAGTTGTTCACATTCTGTTGTAAGAGCATCTCTTTCCTCACTAAGGCTAATAATTTGTCTTGTTTGATCCTGTGCCCGCTTGCTCTCCTTCGCAACCTGTTTCCGAAGAGACTGTAGTTCGAGCTCTGATAACTCCGCCTGCCTCATCATAACAGCATTTTCATTTTTGAGTTTCTCAGCAGAATCATCTGCAGTGTGGTGCCATTGTCTTGGAAGGTTATCATCAGGGCTATCTGTGTAGTCAACTAAACTTCCATCTGAAATTGAACCACCGGACCAGTCTGTGTTTGATCTCCGGTGTGCATGATTATTGATTTTAATGGCATCAGCTGTTTCCCGGTTAGGCATTGAGTTTTGTCCGAGAGGTGACCGTAAGCTCCCAGGATCTTGTTGTTGTTGATTATTCTGGTCAGAACTGCTCTCCCAGCAGGAGTCCAATGCATCCTTTGGAAACAATTAACAAACCATTTTTAGTCACAACCTTGCTTAATAGGCAATTTGGTACTTCTTTGACCTTTCATGAACTCCTTTTAAAAGAAAAGATTAGGAGACCTTACTTCTGCTAAATTTTGGTCTTGTCCATCTGTATTGTAATTACTCTGTTGGTTCTTATTTCCGTTTTCTTCAATATACCTGAAGAAGGAAATCTAAGTTTGTAAAAACAAATCGAGGAAGGCTGAAGAACACATAAAAGCGACTGCAAATTGCTAATGTTGCGTCACCTGTGATCAGTAGCTCCCTCTATCTTCTCAATTGTCACCTGTCTCAAGAATAATTCATCTATAAGACTATGAGGAATCATAGCAGATATACATGACAAAATTTTTGAAAATGGCAGAGCAAGATCATATTGGATTAGTGTATCTTTGTTGTATGTGGGGGTGTGCATATGATTAGAGGTGGCCGCGGTTCGTTTCGGTTCCAGAATCGAACCGTTCGGTTCTACGGTTCCAGTTTTTTGGAACCGCAGAACCGAAGCAAACCGGAACCGAACTGAAAAATTTGGTTCGGTTTCGGTTCGGAACCGGAACCGAACAGGACCAAACCTTAAGGTTACGGTTCCAAATTTTGTGGAACCGTAACCGAACCGTTTGGGGGTTCAGTTCAGTTCCGATTTTGGAACTGTAACCTTACGGTTCCATCCAATTCGTTTTCGGTTCTGAACCAGAACCGTGGCCGGGTCTACATATACTTACATGTAAAATGGCACCGGAGTTGGCAAATTTAAGGGGCAAGGACATGGTCAATGGTTCAGTTTCTGCCGCAAAATCTGCGAAATCAATCGAAGCTTCACCCAGAAAGCCTGATTTTGATGATCCCTGCAAAAAAAAAAAAAAAAATACAGGAATCAGAAACGCCAACGCATACTGCAGGAAAGGGGAAAAGAATCAAAGAAACTGAGATGATTCCGCAGCATACAGTTGAAACAATGAAATGGTAAATTTTCTCTTTGATGATTCCTGTTTTAGGCTCCCTTATGAGTTTCACTGTTACATAGATTGGATTTTCCCATAAGCAGGTTCCATCTTGAACAGGTACTTTCTCTAGTTTAAATGTTGTCTTCCCGACATCATCCGGCACCAGAGATATCATCACTGCAGATTTTTTCATCTTGGGCACCTGAAAATGAAGATATAATCCAAGTAACATCTTACATTCATTAAAGCTGTAAATTTACTTGATCTAATCATCCAACCTATATTATTTTTCACTGCATTAACATTAAGTCTAAACCAGAAATTAGTACCTGGGTACATTGAAACTGCAATTTGAATATAGCTTTGATCTTTTTCTTGTCGTTCCTCCATGACTTGAACATGTTGCGTTTCCTATAAAAAGCTTGTGATTGTCACTGAATCTTGGTCACAAGATTCTGTCAAATGATAATGCCCTTCTTGTTCGGAGCTTTTTGGCAGAAATTTTTTGATGGTGTTACTAGTATGACAGAACAAAAGTTTTAATTTCTTTACAACTGTGACCAACTGTAAGTCTATAAGATCCAGTTCAGGCTGATCCTGTAAAAGGAAAATAATATTGACTGCTGTTGGGGGGTTCAAAATTGAGAACTGGGGATGACTTAGAAAGTCCTAAAAGTCAATTAAAAATGGATAGGTTACAGATTAAAATAATAAAGAAGCTTCTGCATTTTGGCTTAATACTAGCGGATCGGGATTTAACTTATGTTAAAAGTCCCCAAAGAGTGTGGTTTGGTGATATAGGGTCCAAAATCTTATTTTGAGGTCTTGAGTTCGAATCCAAGGGGTGCGCTTCTTGTAAGAGCCTGAGACAGCCGAGGGTTTTACATGCTCCGCTTAAGCCCAGAATAAGTGGTTTGGCGGTGGGTTTCCAACGATTTCAAAAAAAATATATGTTAAGCACTGAATCAACAGTCAACCGTGTGGAGCTCATATTGAATAAATTATGATAATTAATTCAGTGTTCATCACAAACTCGATTCGGAATTAGATCCTAGCTCTAATCTAACTTATATATTACTGTAGGGAACACGGAATATAGCTGAGTCATAATTGAGTTTTCTTTTTAATGCAGCAAGGCACGAGGTGCTAAAGCTTTAAATGGCCCCAGAGCCTCGTTCATATGTCTTCATCACACAAAGTAAGCATGTTTTTTTTTACTTCTTTATGCTATATTTCATTATTGCAAACATTCTTTGATGTTTTTGTTTTGATGAGAAGTTCTCATAAAGCAAATAACTAGATTAAAGGAGGGGAAAGCCCAAGTATCTCACTTACAATTAAACCTTTTTTTAGATAAAATGTACATTATGAATGTAAACGCTTTCAAGTATTTTTGTCTCTAGAGATGTAATCCACATGCAATTTATGTGTCAAGCGTTCAATCCATAAGCGATATATGCAATCGAAATATTGATCGTTTGTTTAACGCGACAGAATATTTGGAGACGTTATGTCTAAAATGTTAATTTTAACTACTAAAATAAATAATAATAATAATCAATTGTCAATTTTCAGCGTGCTAGATCATCTTCTAAAAAAGCAAGCAAAAATAAAAGAAAAAGGTTTAGTGCTCAAAATCACCAAATAGTTAAAAAGCAAGTGCCATATGAACACATTTGCTTTGATTTTTTAAACACTAACAACAATTAGGTGAGAAGAATATGGCCTTTAGACCCACCAACTACAAACCCAAAAAATAAAAATGGTAATAGGGATTAGGGCATCTATAATTATTGTGCCATTATTGCAAAGTGGGGTTCTTTGGAAAAAGAAAAAAAAAAAAAAAAATTAATGGGAGATTGAGATTGGATGGCTTTGAAAAGTTGCACCCAAGGCTAAAAGTAAATTTCAAACACCTTTGTTATTAAACAATTTACCTTACCTTCCTATAAACAAATTTAGGTGTCTATCCATTTAATGATTGATGCTCTTTGATTTGAGGGGTCGTGTCTCCAACGACTTTGTTCTGTAAATAGTCTGGGAACACGTGGGAGCATGTGCTCCTCTCTCTTTCTGTTCTTATCCATTATTATTATATACTATCTTTTTTGGATTTTGTGTACTGACTTAAGTTTTGAGTTGAGTTTTTATTATTAAATTAAAATTTAATCATTTATTGTTATAAATACGCTTGTCATAAGAGATTTTAAAAAGCTCAACAAAATCAATTAAATACTGAATTAAAATTCTATCTGTTTTTTTTGAGCTCCCGTGTTATGGGGTGATAATTTGGGTTAGAATTCATTTATTCATTTGATTCGATTTTTTTTAAATGAATATGGGTTTGAAAAAATGAATTCGTTTAATAAATGAATCAATTCGATACGATGAATTTATTAAACGAATCGAATAAAGATTTAAACTCATTAATTCATTTAGTATTCGTTTTATTATTTTCTTTACTAGTTATTATTATTTTTCAATTAAGATTCGAGAAATTATAGCTAATTATGATTGAAAAAATAATATTGTTCATATTTGATGAGCTATTTTTAGTAAATATATTAATTACATATTTCATATGTGTGTATTTATGAAGAATTAATGTAAATAAATTATAATAATTTGTATTTTCGCATTCTATTCGTTTAATAAACGAATCGAATAAAAATCTTGATAATAGGATTCGTTTAATAAACGAATCGAATGCGAATCCTTCACATTTTGATTCGAGTCGTTTAAAATTAGATATAAATTTGATTCGTCAATTCATTTTCCAACCCCTAAATGAAATGACCTTTTCTTTATTAGATAATTAGAGCATCCCTTAATGAGGCTCACTTCTTATGTTTATTTAAAAATGATATTATTTTTAAAGAAATTGTTTCGATAATATTCTTACATATTTATTGCCTAATATAAAATATTTTATTATGTATATAGTGTAATATCAATTGATTAATTTTTACGATAACATTAACTATTATATATGTTATATTTTATTCATTCTGAATATGAAGAATGAGATCACCTAGAATTTAAGTAAAATAAAAATATTGAATGTTATTCGATATTAAAATCCTAACTCACTCCCTCAATCTGAGATATTACATTATGTTGATGGTAACTTTTGTGACAAGGTATTTAAACGGTTCGGCAAGGGCAAAGATGAGTTTTCTCCTTTTGGGGAGACGGATGTTCAAAAGGTATAGGTCATCCTTCGGCCAGATAGAGAGTCCGGACCTGGTTCCCCGGATCTGACCTAACACAGCATGATTCGAGTTTCGGAGACCGACAACATCGGAACCGAGACCGACCAATATAGTCTGATAGCTCGATTCAGTTCTATTTTTCCTCCCATAGAGACCTGAGCTCGGATATTTTGGGACAGGCCGGGAGTGGCTTAGGAAGTTCGGCAGATCATCTGGCCGACCTCTGGACGACCGATATGTGAACAGGGTAGTTTGGGATTTTTCCTCTGGTATACACCACTGTTTGGGAACCCTTTACAGGATGTTTTCATTATGTTGCATGTGGTAGTGTATAAAACAGGGTGATGTGACAAGCCGTTAGGTAGCAGGTTTGCTTTCGGCGAAGACAGTCTTGGGGCAGAGAGCCCGTCAATCAGTCAGAGATCCATGTGGGTGACGTCATGGAAGTAGTGTTGTAATTCTTTTAGTATATAAAGGAAAGTTAGTTTCATTTGTAGGGGATAGCAAAATTTGTAACGAAAGAGGGAGCACTACTTGTAAAAAAGAAACATAGACAAACAGGCCGGTTTCTTTTGACCCTCCTTGAAACAGGTCAGCCGAGCTTGGTTTGGTAATAAAAAGCAACCCACCACTTTGTGCCCGTGGATGTAGGCCCGACTTGCTCCGCCGAACCACGTTAAACCCTCTTATCGATTTCGTGGTTATTTTGTCTTTTGTCACATTTACTTTTGGTCTCACACAACTAAACAAATTCAAGGATGAAATGGATTATCTCGTGAAAGTTATCTCGAAACTGCTCATGTGACGAAAATCACCCGTCCAAACATTATATTTTCCGGTGCCTTTGAAATGCGGGTATCATTTTACAAATCACGTAGATATTGCTGTCTTTCTTTTATTTCCTTTTTTTTCCTCCTATATAGATGGAAAATATACTTTACGTGCGGCAGCAAGGGACAAATGAAATAAACAAAATGTTGTATGTGATAAAAAGTAGCCCTTTATATTTTTGTAGCCTTCTTTTCTTCTAATTTCTACCGACAATTTATTTGAAAAAATATATAAAAGTTCACTAGTATATGAAATTTGATCATCTTGCCAAATTAGCCTATAATTTGCAAGGGGGATTAAAATGATAAAATCATTGAAATGTACAAGGGCCAAATTTTGACTATTGATCACAATATCCATTATGTCACAAGTCCATATACCAGACTTACACCAAAAACATGACACATTACCTTCATTTGACCTAAAATTACGTATAACTCACTAAAAGACGAGTCTGCACATAACTCACATATATGGCTCATGAGCCTGTTTGCCCACAGGGGTAATAGACCAATGCGACTAGAAATGCCTATAAGAACCACAGACCATATTATGTGGTGTTTCAGTAGATATTGTAGGCACTAATGCTTTTTCTAACAAGGAAACTAAGTATTTGGATTAATCCAAATACATGAGATTACGCTTACGGTGTAGTAGTTACTTTACGCTCTATTTATCTTTATTTTACAGGATCGTTAGAGCCCACATCATACAAATTCTTGATTATTGGCCGAATACGAAATTCAACGTCTACAAAATGCAGTAGAGATACAAATTTATGGGGCTACAAAAAACAAAAAATAAAGTTAGAGAGTCAAATAATAAAAATATTTATTTTAAAGGCAGACATTTAAAAAATTCTCAAATTTACCGTGCTAAAATTATTTATACATATATATATTCTACAGGGAACAAGACACCCTTTGGACTTGGAGACCCTCCGCCCCTGATCAAGTGGCAGCACGATTTTTCACGAGAAATATCTATTTTCTTAAAATGGCTATTTTAAATTAATATAATAATTTATTAATAGACAGTATTATTTATATTATATTGAGCGAATATTAATTTACAATATCAATACCATTTATAAAAGAGTAACAGAATTGTTCAAAGGATGATTTCTGCACATCGGCATTGAAGCAATACAACTAACAACAAACAAAGCAGGAGGTAGATGTTATTTCCTTTTCTCGTCATCAGTAAAATGGACCACTCATTATGAACCTAAAAGCTTCGCCCCCACCTTCATTATTCAAATTCTTTAATATAATGCATTCTTTGTTAGGTATTACTTATATCCCATAAAAATGATTGAAAATTATCTAAATTGGTCATCCTCTCCTTTTTAGAGGTTGTTTATGGGATAATCGATACGTTTGTGTGATTGATTGAGAATTTGAAAGTTGTCTTAAAATTCAATCTTAAGTGTATGATATAATTTTTTAAGTATTAGAAATATTATGAGTCTCATTTTAAGAAATCGTTTAAGATTCTCAAAATTTATCGAACCACATAAATATAATTATCTTTTTTACATAATTGTATCTGTTAGAATTGTAATATTTATTTATTTATTGTAACAAAATAACTCAAAAAAAGTCAAGTGAAGCTATATGTCCAAGATGAGATCAAAGTCAAAAAAAAAAATGTATAATATATGTTAACCTAATAAAGTAACAGATGAGAGCTTGATATAGAAAATAGAAATACAAAGTTTGTGGTGTCCACTTTCACGTTCCTGCTCTCTGACAATCTCCCAAGTTCTATTTACTTTGGGGGTCAATGGACACTACTCCTGGCTAACTAACAATTGGAATCTTTTATATATATCTATATAATAAAGGAGAATGGTGTTGGAGGAAAGAGATTGTATCCAACGGTTCTCTTTATGTGGCTTAATTGATGGCCCAGATCGTTTCATTGGTAATTGGAGGAAAGAGAGTGAATTGATTGATGGAAATGGTTAAAAATTTTCAAATTTTCAAATTAAAAAATAAAAAGTCAAAAATATTCAAATTAAAAAATATAAGTTAAAATAAAATCATTTAATTAAAAAATAAAATCATTTAATTTTGTAACATCGTGCCGTAGGCACGGGCAAATACTGTAATACCGTGCCGTAGGCACGGGCAAAAAAATAAAATCATTTAATTCTGTAACACTGTGCCGTAGGCACGGGCCAAATACTGTAACACCGTACCGTAGGCACGGGCATCATTTAATTAAAAAATAAAATCATTTAATTTTGTAATACCGTGCCATAGGCACGGGCAAATACTGTAACACCGTGCCGTAGACACGGGCAAAAACTAGTATATATATATATATATAAGCATCTCATATAGCCTGCAACAAATTAATTAAATCTCTTACCTAAACTACCAAGTAGTCTTTTCTTTTTTTTTTAAATCGTTAGAAATCTCACCGTCAATTCACTACTTGAGCATGTAAAATCTCTGACTGTCTCGAGCTCTTACAAGAAATACAGTCTTTGGATTCGAACCCAAAACTTCAAGATAAGATCCTCAATCTTACACACCAAACCATGTCCATTGAGACAACTAACAAATAGTCTTCTTCTACATTAATAATTTAAGATTAGTGTGGATGGAAATGTGGTATACACAATCACTTGGTCAGTGTTTGGCATTCTCAAATTCTAATTGGCCCATAAATTTATGGGCTAACTTTCCATAAAGTTCAGTGCCTGAAGAAGCCTAATCCCAAGTTTCTTTCCAACCCTTAAAAGATTAAGGTTGCTTTAACTAAGAAGCAAGTCAATATTAATGTTTAGATTCATTCCGATTAGTTTAATTGGGAAAAATTTTGAGTGAAAATAAGAAGTTTGAGGTTTGAACTCCGTTCTCATAAGTGGGGTGAGAATTTAGTTGTCCTTAGGGCATGAAAGTTAAAAAAAATATATATATATCATTTCCACTATTTAAAAAAAAATAAATCATTTCCACTCTTTTCTTTTGCAATTGAAAATTATATTGGCAATAAGGATCTGTCATGATATGAGTTCAATTCATTATAGTATAATCAGAAGTTTTTTCGTTGAGAAAATCTACGCCTATTAAAGATGAGATGTATCATGCACAGATGCTTACAAATACTCACAATAAATAAATATTATGATTCTAGTTATGAAAATATCAACATATATTCAAATATAGATATATTATAAAATACATAAATCTTGAAATTTTACTCACCAGTCTATCCAATTATTGTAAAGTATTAAATTTTTACTAAATTTGAATATATGATTGAAATATATGTTTAACACTTGATATAAATCTGATACAAAATAAGTGAAAGTTTTATATATTTTGTTTACACTTTGCAATCTTGGTATGAATTGACGAATAAAATTTCAAAATTGATATATTTTTTTATAACTTATTAAATATTAAGCATACGATGGATAATTTCATATCTAATTACGAGATGTGAGATTAGAGTAAGCACTTATAACATCACTTTCTCTCTCCCTTGAAACGTAGTTTTCAATTCCAATTATCTTTATAAATTATGATTGAGAAGTTCTTTCAATTATGGGCACAAATTAATTGGCTCCAGGATCAAGGATCATTGTCATAGATGCGAAGAAGATGACAAAATCATGACCATGGATTTTCCACATCGACCCTTTTATTGTGACACCAAGAACGCAGGAGCCAGGATGACCAAAGGCTGGCACTCAACAACTCTACAGACAAATGCTGTGATGTCATTGATTACTTCATATGAATATGGATTTAGATGAAAATGACCCATTTGTCTGATCCATTGACAAATTTACCTTCTTCTTTATTAACCTTTATCGATGTATCCTATCCCATAACATATATAGTCATCTTCAATGAGGGATATGAGGATCAAAGTGAAAAATAAATGAGCATCTTTAAGAGATCGAAAAATTAAAAATATTGTATCATTTTTAAAAAATGTAGTTCATCTCTCACATTATAGTTCTCTCTCTATATCTATATAATAAAGAAAAATTGTGTTGGAGGAAAGAGAGTGTATCCAACGGCTCTCTTTATGTGGCTTAATTGACAGTCCAAATCATTTCATTGGTAATTGGAGGAAAGAAAGTGAATTGATTGATGAAAGAGTCAAAAATTTTCAAATTTTCAAATTAAAAAATAGAAAGTTAAAATAAAATCATTTAATTCTGTAACACCGTGAGGTAAGCACGGGCAAATACAGTAACACCGTGCCGTAGGCACGGACCAAATACTGTAACACCGTGCCGTAGGCACGGGCATCATTTAATTAAAAAAATAAAATCATTTAATTTTGTAACACCGTGCCGTAGGCACAGGCAAATACTGTAACACCCTGCAGTAGGCACGGGCAAAAACTAATATATATATTATAATATATATATATATATATATATATATATATATATATATATATATATATATATATCAAAAAATGACTTTATTTTTATTTTACGGAGTCATGTGGGAGAATTTTTTTCTAACAATTATACTATATGAATCATACATAATATAAAAATATTTTACTATAAAGATAGTGCAATTTAATTGGTTGGTCTTTATGATATCTTTTTTTTTTTTTTATGATGAAAATTCATTCATATAAAAAATCACAAGAATTTAATTACACGGTCATAAAACTCTAATATAAACTTAGGAAATCCTAAGACTCAAGCTTAGTTAGGATAAAACCTAACAATATAAAATAATATATGTGCTATATATTTCTCGTAACCAATAGAGATACATGTAGTGCTATAAAAGACGGGTTGTACCCTTTATAAATCTAAGAAGTGAGATCACTAAGTTTAAGTATGATTGAGGTAAAATTTAAGTAGGATTGATGTAAGATATATTGTTAGATACTAAAATTTTATCTTACTCCCTAAATTTAAAGTTGGAAATGAATTTTCTCTAAGAACACAAACTCAAATAAATTATATAGAGGACAAAAGACACACACCATTGGAGTGTGGATGTTAAATTATTATTCTATTCTATATATACTTCCTTCCGGTAACAGCGCCAAAAACTTGATACACTCACAAAGTGGTTCTTTACTCTCAAGTATAAGAGTGTCGAGGTAATAAAATAACCTGATAAGTCCGAGGTCGATTCATATGAGATAGATTTAGTAAAATAAAATAACAATTTGAGTAAAAATAAAAAGGGCGTGATTTGTTTGAAGTGATTGAAAATTTTAAATTAGATTACAATAATAAAATAAAATGATGGGACTATGAGATATATTTTAATATTTCAAATTTAGAAACCTTAATTTTATAATATATAAATTGTCATTATTAATCAGTTAATTTATTTCATGAATTAATTATACCAAAACATATAAACCACCCATAAAGACGGTGTGTGTTATAACAAGTACAGTCATGTACTCAATTATGTCAAATAAATAAAACCAGCCATATAGACGGTAGCAAATTTTATCAATAATTAATACAAATTTAAATTAAATATTAGTCATTAGATTGTAATTTATATTATTATACTATAAATAAGATTAATCTATAATTTTATTTTAAAAGCTTCACTATTTACCCCAACAAAATGAAATTAGCTACTCATGATTTGAATAAAAACACTCAAAATTTTATTATGGAAAAAAAAAAATTACAAGAAAGCTTTTAAAAAAAATAAATACATAAGAGCTGAAACTCCACAAATTT
>SKCR01017548.1:0-44058 GCA_019454045.1 Zanthoxylum bungeanum | reverse complement strand
CCCAAATTTTTAAGTTGTGAGTTAAAAAGTTTGGGTGTTGGTAGTATGTTGAGAATTTAGCAGTATTGTGATTATGATGGTTGTTGAAATTAGAAATTCATGTTTAAGGGAACTTTTATTTTTCAACTCTAATGAGAGCCGTATGTAAGGAATTAGGATATTTTGATGGTATTGGGATATTGAAAGTATGGTATAATGATAATTACATGTTGTTTTTGCTTGTGATTGTGTGAAAATAAGATTTGGGGTTAACTATGGAAGAATGAAATCTGGTTCTGGAAACGACGATGTGTCGTGACGCTCCAAGCTTCGCGTTGCGACGCGCACGAGGTAGAAACATTGGTTTATTTAATGAGATCGCTTCGCGACGTAGATGGGTCGACATCGCGACACATACTCAAAATCAGAATATTTATATTTTTTCAGAATCGTGATGAGTGACTAAGGGTTTAAAATTTTATTTTGCATTCCATTCTAAGAGAAACTTGACCGGACTTCTAATTTGTGAGTGGAGATTTTTATTTTAAATTGATTTATATTTACTTGTTATTGATCGAGATTTATTTTTAAATGCTTTACGACATTAGATTTATTGCATTATCAGTCATTTCTTATGTATTAAAGTTTTAGAAAATTTTAAGATTATAAAGCGTGAATTTTTATTTTTATTTTTCGAGGCATGAGGGAAAAACCCACCCCAGCTCTGACTTATTGAATTGACGGACAGAGAACGTGTGCACACGTAGTTCAGGGCTAGAGAGTCGGTGATACGTAAAGCTCCTAGACCCTAGTTTGACAGTCAGATAGTAGCATGGATCAGCACTACCGGCTCTAGTTCTGTGGCTTGGGGGACTATGATATATAACGCACCAAGACCACTAGTTAGGCGTACGGGGGGTGGCGATACCTAACGCCCCCATGCGTCAGGTTTTCTATAGTACCAGCTCGATTGTTTTACGCGAAAAATCACTGCTTGTCGAGGTAAGATATCTTGTTACTAAGTAAAAGCTTGATTATTATTATTATTATCATTTTTTAAAAACTAACTCAAGCCTTCCGTTTTTGACGAACAATCACTGCTTGCTGAGGCAAGATGTCCGGTTACTAAATAAAAACTTGTTTTTTTTGAATTAATGAATAAAACTTCAACGGCCTTTAAGTGTTAGGTCCAACAAACTATAGAACTAAATATTATAAACCTTTCACTTACAACCCATGATCATATGTTACCGTGCATATTGATAATACTTGTCAAATGAGCATATGGAAATCAAACTTAATCAATATTATGAAGAATTCACAAATTTGAATGATTCAAAAAGAAATGAAAAAATAACTTGTTACGAATTACATTGAGAAGCGTCTCAGGAGCAAAAACTCCTTACACTGTCATCTCTGAACAACAATTTCACTTGATTGGTCAAAATATTATTGTTGGTTTGTATGTAGTTTTTTTGAAAAATACAAAAGAAAATCAGCACAAAAATAATTTTTTTACACACAAAACAACAATAAAACAAAAACAACATAAAAATAATTTTTTTAATAAACATAAAATTAAAAATATTTTTTTAGAGAAAGAAAAACACAACAGTGAAACACAAAAACGAAAACTATCTAGTCAACTATCCTCTCTCTTAATAAAATTGAGACATTGTCCCCAATGTCTGAATAAGAAAAAGTAAAGTTTAGAAGACGTCACCTGGTTAGTGTAGAAAAGACAATTGAATCAACAACACTACTATTTAACCAAAAAATTTACAGATTAATATTCAAGTCCACTTTACGCTTCTTACAATGTTTTTTATTTGACCAGTCCAACTTGGAAATAATTGGGTTAATTCTTGGTTTATAGGCTAACAGTTGGTGAATTAATTCATCAATTTTGTAGTAAGAACAATATCTTTTACTGCTTTTGAAATGAACGTGAGTCTTTTAGCATCCTCAATAAATACTACAAGAAAATCAAAAAATGATCTACATTAAGTAGTCCAATGGATTTTCGGTGAATGTTCAAATTTGCCCATGACGCAAATGTGAATATTTCTTCCAACATGCCCAGCCCACTTGGTAGAGCAAAAAAAAAAGATCAGCATGATTAATCATTTTAGTAAGTCTTTCAGATATATCTAAGACTATATATTCATATCCATTTGATTTTCCGATGAGGTTTCCGTCTGACAAAATTTTTGGGATGATTCCTAAAACTTGACTACCTCTTTCTTGCACTGCCTTTGAAACACATAATATCCATGGTTTCCATCGCCATATATTAAGTGCATGTTTCTTTCTGCCATAACTCTACCCAATTCTTTTGCAGCCTCAACAAATTCTGCTTTAGTTTCAGAGCTAGATTTACAAAATACACAGACTTTAGTGACTTTTCGTCTTAAAATTTTCTCCATTTTTGCTCTCTGTCTTATTTGGATGTGTTGAAGATATAAATGATGAGCTATATTTATAGATCCTAAAAAAAAGTGAGTACTAATGGCACTAGTATCTGTAAAATGATAATTTTCAGATGAACAGTAAAATAGATCGTGAAAGTAAAAAAGTTTAGATACTGTCGGAAACATTAAAGTAAAAGAAATCAAAACAGTAAATTAAATTAAATTGAAACAATAATTTAAAGTAAAAAAAATCAAAACAATAAATTGAAACAATATGTACTTATAGTTGTGATTGTGGCTCACTTCTTCCTATGGTTTTACGTCCAGTAATGGGTAATGCCCTCTATGGGTCGGGGATATGCTTCCAATCCAATTTTCTTACAAATTGGTAAAAATAGTCTTTTATAGTCAGATTCTCGAGACTGTACTGTTATCTTTCTTTTTGAATTGTGTATGCAAATTGTGAATTACTCTATGAACATGTCCACTAGGATACATCTCAAGAGTCAATGATATATCATCTAAAGACTCATTACTCAAGTGTGGGACACAGAAACTGGGCGACACATGCTGTTTCGAGCTCGCGGCCCGGTTGGGAGTACGTAGTAGCCCGTGGGGGACTAAACCGGAGAATAAAGGAGTCGCCACCCGGTGTGAACCGGGAAAATGATTTAAGGCCGCACTCACCCCTCGCAAGGGAAGACCTCAAACCATTGGGTTCGGAATGGTCCCTTACTTATGCCACTTGTAATAAAATGATTTGTGCAATAATTTAATCGAGTCTAGCAACATATATTCCTAAGGGTATTCTATTTCTAAGTTCGCATGCATAAATCAAAAGTTCATCTAAGTTCATATGTAACACATTTTCATATTTGCATACAACCTATTTGCATGTAATCTATGTCCAAATTTGCATACACCCATATGCATACAATCTATGTCCAAATTTGCATACAACCTATTTGCATACAATCTATGTCCAAATTTGCATACAACCTATTTGCATATAATCTATGTTCGAATTTGCATGCCTAAAGATAAATTGAAATACGGTAAGCATACAATGTCATAAGCACATTACATTCATGGACACGGAAATGCAAACAAATGGCAATTGCACAATCATACGTAATAAAGAGAAACAATTAGGTATATAATGCAAAGAAATAACCAAAGAGGCAATTTTACATTAAAATAAACGTGCCATGATGCGATTTGAAAGATAAATAATGGAAGTGAAAGAAAAGAGATGCGACATATGCCCACATCTATATAGAACTTCAAGTGTCCGATTGAACGTATCTCACATTCAATCGAATGCACTTTGTCCGGCGCGGCAAAACGTCGTGGCAAAAGTAGCCCGTAGGCTTTCTATCCCCCAAAGTGGAGGACCTTTAATCCAACTTGATTTGCCCATGCGCGTTGCAACATGATGCATGATTATGCAAGAAGATGACATACAAAGAAAAACAAATAAAGAAATAAAAGGCGCGGCGAAGTATCGTGGTAAAGGTAGACCGTAGGCTTTTTATCCCACCAAATGGAGGACCTTTAATCAACTTACTAAGCCCATGCGCATCACATCATAATGTATATAAAAGTAAAGACAACAATATTTGACTTTGTATCCCTGACTGAACAAGTCTTACATTCAACCGAATATACATCATCCGGCGCGGCAAAGCATCGTGGTAAAGGCTTTTAACCCCTCGACATGAAGGACATTTAATCCAACTTACTAAGCCCATACGCTAATAACATAATACATATAAAATAAAGACAACAATATCAGACTTCGTATACCCGATTGAACATATCTTACATTCGACCGAATATACATTATCCGGCGCCGCAAAGCATCGTGGTAAAGGATTTTAACCCCTCGACATGCAGGACCTTTATTCCAACTTACTAAGCCCATGCGCTAATAACATAATGCATATAAAAAATAAAGACAACAATATCAGACTTTGTATACCCGATTGAACATATCTTACATTCAACCGAATATACATCATCCGACGCGGTAAAATATCGTGTAAAGGATTTTTACCCTCGATATTGAGGACCTTTAATCCAACTTACTGAGCCCATTCGCTAATAACATAATGCATATAAAAAAAATAAAGACAACAATATCGGACTTTGCATACCCGATTGAACACATCTTACATTCAACCGATATACATCATCCGACGCGGCCAAAGCATCGTGGTAATGGATTTTACCCGGCCTCTTTGTCCACCTTAATCCAACTTACTAAGCCCATGTGCGTGCTCTTAACATCATTACACAAACAAATAACATGTAAAATTATAGAAAAAAAACGGATATAAAAAACAACAAGACAAAATAAATGAAATATGTGCCGTTTGCTCGAGTGGTACGTGGAGTTGTATCCCAAGTACAGACCGCACTACCGTCCATTCGGATTCGGCTATGGAGTTTATGTCTGGGTTTCCATCCTATATACCACAAGAGGCGACACATTTTCCATTTTATTCAAGGGCCACAACACACATCATTCCATAATATTCATGCAAATGAGATTCAGTAAACAACTAAGACATAGATAAAAATAAATGAGAAAAGTGCCCTCTGGTCTAACCTTTTATGTCAACTTTCGGACTCGCGTTACACGGTGATCGGAAGGGCTAAAGCTCCGCAATTTTTTTGGTTCACTGGTTTGCGTCTTTCCTCGCTGTTTTCACTGCTCGGGTTACTGTTTTCCAATGTTTTGCTGCTGTTTTTGTTGATGTTTTTTCAGTCAGTATTTTTGCTGTAATAGGGGCTGTTTTTATAGTTTTTAAAGGGGTTAGGGCTGCTATATTAGGGGTTGTTTTTCGGTAGTTACGGGACAGTCTTGGGAGTAGTTTTTATGGTGGTGATTTGCGTGAACTGGGCTATTTGCAGATCTGTTTTTGTGTGTGCTTAAGGTTTGTTGCTCATGCGCTGAATATAGGCTGTTTTGTCTCGGTTCCGTTGGCTTAAGGGTGGTTATTGTTGGTCTTAGGGATATTAGGTGTCTTTGTGTGTGAATTTTAAGGGTTTACGTGTTTGTGGGCTGTGTACGTGTGAGGTTATGGTGAAGGCAATGGACGAAGTGTTTGAGAAGCTATCGGTGGGCTTATGCGTGAAGTGAAACAGGTCTTGAGGCCGTGAGCTGATTTTTTTGTTGGGTGAGGTGTTTAGTCGGTGAAGTCAGTGAGTGGTGTGTCGTGGTGGAAGAGCCAATATGTGGATGGTTTACGTGTGCGATAGAGAGTGAGGCGTGAGCAACAAAGGTTATCGTTTCTGATTTTGTGAGGGTTCTGCCGAGAGAGAGCGGGGATAGAGTGTTTAGGGTTTCTATTATTTTTGTGAGTGTGAATGAGAGCCCCGAGTGTTGGAATTATGTTATTTTTATAGTGACAAGCTAGGGTTTGCATGGATTTTAAGGAAATAGATCAAGTAAATAAGGCATGTGTGGTATTTGATTTAACTAATTTAGGCAATGATATTTTTTTTTTGGTGGGAATTTCTTAAATTGGTGAGTGAATTAAAATAGGAAGATATTTATTTTAAATTTGTGAATTTAATTTAATTAAGATTTCAATTTAATTGGTTTCAATTTAATTGGATTTAATTTTAATTTCATTTCAATTTAATTGGTTTTGAATTTAGTTTGTGACATGTTTTTTAAATGGTTTAATTATTTTGGATTGGGCTTGGGCGAAATGGGCTTGATGTATATTTCAAGGGTTTTGGGCCAATGTGCTTTAAAACGGAGGTCCAACAAGCAAGCCTGAAGCTAAACAAGCGAATAAAATCTAACAAAAATACTGATTCCCTTCCGACGTCCGTTTCCCGCGACTTCCTCGACTTTAAAAGGTAGTGTCTCCAAATGAGACTCATCATAGGGACTTACATGCAAAAATGCAGTGCCTACAGTCGCCCCCACTTTGATGGGACTTGTGCAGTGTGTGACAATGACAATCCTATCAAAGTTATGCATGCATTTTTACTTACCTGGCTCGCCAGCTGTTGCTTAACTTACTTGTTTTCCTGAGATGCTTTGACCTTTAGGCTTTGTTCCCGAACTGCGTTGATAGAGAGCTTTATTCCCCTGGGCTTTATTCCCGAGCTGTTTTGAAAGTGGCTTTATTCCTCTAGGCTTTGTTCCCGAACTGTGTAGAGATATGGCTTTATTCCCCTAGGCCTTGTTCCCGAACTGCTTTGAGATAGAGCTTTATTCCCCTGTTCCTTTTTCCCGAACTACTTCGAAAGTGGGTTTTATTCCCTTAGGCTTTATTCCCGAGCTGTGTTAAGATAGAGCTTTATTCCCCTGGGCCTTGTTCCCAAACTGTGTTAAGATAAAGCTTTATTCCCTTGGGCCTTGTTCCCGAACTACTTCGAAAGTGGGCTTTATTCCTCTAGGCTTTATTCCCGAGCTGTGTTAAGATAGAGCTTTATTCCCCTGGGCCTTGTTCTCGAACTGTGTTAAGATAGAGCTTTATTCCCTTGGGCCTTGTTCCCAAACTGTACTGAATGTGGGCTTTATTCCTTGACTGTATTGACTGTGGGCTTTGTTCCATAACTACACTGATTGAAGGCTTTATTCCCTGGGCCTTATTCCCGAATTATGTTGACTGTGGGCCTTATTCCCGAACTGTGTTGAATGTGGGCTTTATTCCCTGACTGTGTTGACTGTGGGCTTTGTTCCCGAACTGTGTTGAATGTGGGCTTATTCCCTGACTGTGTGACTGTGGGCTTTGTTCTCGAACTGTACTGATTGAAGGCTTTATTCCATGGGCCTTGTTCCCGAATTATGTTGAATGTGGGCCTTATTCCCGAACTGTGTTGAATGTGGGCTTTATTCCCGAACTATACTGAATGTGGGCTTCAATCCCAGACTGATACTGATATAGGCCTCAACCCTGGGACTCATCCCCAAACTGCTGATGTCATATTGATGCTTCTGATTGGCTTCCATTTGCCGTTTTCTCTCTTTCTTCTTCAAAACCTGTGAATACAAAACGAACACAAAACAAAAAAAGGAATGCAAAATATGTTACGTGTATGCATGCATGCGTGAATGAGTTTCTCATCCTGTTGGGTTAGGTATTCCGCCAATTCCCTTGATGTCCATTCTTCGCTTCCTTAGGGAAAGTACTATTTTCAATCTACCCACATTGATCGGCTTGGTGAAATCATTTCCTTCCAAGTCAGACAGTCTCACTGCCCCATTTCCCAATTTCTGAATGAATATCTTCTCCTTTCTGCTTGCTTCTTCCGAGGACTCCCTGTGTTCTAAACATCGCTGGGTATCATAGTGCCAGGGTTGAATGCTTTTGTCAAATATACTCATGTTACAGGTTGAAAAGATGAGACTCAGGCAAGTAAACGAAATGAACGCCTTTATTATCATAAAAAAAAGTTCAAACAAGTAGACAAAACCAATGTCTTTATTAAAAATGTTGGATCAAATAAGCTAGGGAGAACAGCTTCATCATTCGCAGAATCGCCTTCTTCCTCGACCTATGGTTCTTTACTACTGTTATCCCTTATCTCAATGCAAGAAGCCTGGTGGTTGAGAGTTTGGAGGACAAAGGTTTCGGGTAGGCCGGAGTTGATCATGTATGTGGGTGGTGGAATGGAGTGGTAATTAGGCAAATGATTTCTGTATGTGTTAGGTTGTTCTTTTTCTGGATTGGGTATTTTATGGGAGTCAATGAGGTTTTGGACCTCATGCCTAAGGTGGGTACAGTTGTCGGTGTCATGGCCTTTTTCTTGATGGAAGTAACAATACTGGTTTAGGTTGAGGTACGGTGGTACAGGGTTCGGAAATGGCCTAGGTTCCAAAGGTTTTAGAAGTCCTTGCATTTTCAGCTTTTCAAATACATTTGACAAAGGTCTACCAAGATTGGAGAATCGTCTGTTCTTGACGGTAGCGACCTCGGCAGTAACGGGCTTGGTCTCAGAAGGCCCCCCAAAAGTTCTTCTATTCTGGCCATAAAACTTTCTGTTTTCAGCCTCCTCTTCTTCAATATCCATAACAGTCTCTCTCAACTGCCGGAAATCCGCAATCATGGAGGTCATCCTCCTCAGCTTGCCATAAATTGAGGGCTTGGTGCCCTTGATGATCATTTTAATCTGGTCATTCTCAGAGGGCCGAGTCTGCATTTTCAGAAGCTGGCTTCTCCAGCGGTCTACATACTCATTGAAGCTTTCCTCCGGCTTCTGCTTAGTGTTCTCCAAATCACGGAGTGACAAATCAATTTCCAAATCTGTAATATATTGCTACAGAAAAGCATCAGCCAGTTCCCTCCAATCTTCCCTAATCTCCTTCTCAAGGCTGTGAAACTAAACTACCGGCGCTCCCTCAAGTGACAGCCCAAACATTTTCTGCACTTGACGCTTGGATAAACCCACTGAACTCATAACTGAAACATACTGACGGAGATGGACCCTCGGATCCCCATTCCCGTTGAGCTTAGCCATATCCGACATCTTGAACTGAGCTGGCAATTGTTCTTCGAAGGTCATTGCCTCATAATCTAACAACTCTTCATGTTTACCCGTCATTTTGCGGGTAACTGTTTCAACCCGATCCCGAAGCTTCTGAAATTCTGCATGAGACCCAATCACTCTGCTTGTTGCATACTCTGCCATGTCGTCATCAAAAGCGGGGATATCATCCCCCAACCCATTCAGAGGCTCATCGCGCCTCACATTCTCATAACTTCCCCCAGCACGGGGTACAGCCATACCAGCCACAGCAGTAGTCAAGGCTTGCAACTGTTCGGTAATCTTGGCGAAACCATTCTCCAGTTGATCCATGTGAGATACCTCAATTTCTGATCCACTCATATTTATTGGCCTCTTAGTGAGTCTTCCCTAACCCCACGGGAATCTTTGATATTTCTTTTATAGACATAGAGGGTGTTAACATGATATATGTTTGCATGAGATGAATGAGATGCATGCGATACAAGGAATATATCAATTCATTAAAATTTTCACACAAATCGGCCCATCATCATTTTAGAAGCTTTTGGGCTAACTGTCATAGGAGTGAACTCGTCCCAGTTTAAATGGCCCAACAAGTTCACATCTCATGGCAAGAAGTCCAACCGTATCCAAATGATAATGTTCCTAAACACAAACATATAATGGCCCATTGGCGTTTTAGAAGCTTTTGGCCCAATCATCATAAGATACGTTCTTGTCCCAGTTTAAATGGCCCAACAAGCCCATACCTCATGCCAAAAGGTCCGAATGCATCCAACGACAATGTTCCCAAACACAAGCACAAGTAAATAATTCTTATTAGTTCTACGACTAAGGTTCACATGCAGGCTTACGGGGGTGTGGACAAAGGCTCTCGCTGACGAAGGATTACCCACAACTAGGTCTCCCCACTCAAAGGTCTGAGCGACCAAGTGAGCGCACCTTTTTTTTATACACTAAGGTATGTGCCAACGAGCTATGGTGTGTGACTGACTGTCAAATGGATTTCTCATTATAGATTCCCCAGAGGGAGGGTGGAGCGAGGCTCTCTTAAGTACCCAAGCCTCTTAGGCTCTTATCGCTTGGTGTCAGGAATACACAATGAGTCCTCCAAATTAGTCCATCACAGTAGGCTACGAGTAGATGATTATCTATATGCCTTCACAGCTTTTCCTTATAGAAAGGTAGTGAGTGAAGGAAGACACCAAACCATTACCTAGCCTTAAAAATGCCTTTGATTAAACCCATTTCAACCCACTATAGGAACGATTAAATTAAAGCACAAATCATAATATTACAAGACATTATTTCGGGGCCGATTCTCTATCCCCAGTAGAGTCGCCAGACTGTGGGACATAGAAACTGGGCGACACATGCTGTTCCTGGCACGCGGCCAGGTTAGGAGTACGGAGTAGCCCGCGGGGGAATAAACCGGAGAATAAAGGAGTCGCCACCCGATGTGAACTGGGAAAATGATTTAAGGCCGCACTCACCCCTCGCAAGGGAAGACCTCAAACCGTTGGGTTTGGAATGGTCCCTTACTTATGCCACTTGTAATAAAATGATTTGTGCAATAATTTAATCGAGTCTAGCAACATATATTCCTAAGGGTATTCTATTTCTAAGTCCGCATGCATAAATCAAAAGTTCATCTAAGTTCATATGTAACACATTTTCATATTTGCATACAACCAATTTGCATGTAATATATGTCCAAATTTGCATACAAGCATACAACCTATTTGCATACAATCTTTGTCCAAATTTGCATACAACCTATTTGCATATAATCTATGTCCGAATTTTCATGTATAAAGATAAATTGAAATACGGCAAGCATACAATGTCATAAGCACATTACATTCATGGACACGGAAATGCAAAAAAAATGGCAGTTGCACAATCATACGTTATAAGAGAAACAATTAGGTATATAATGCAAAGAAATAACCAAAGAGGCAATTGTACATCAAAATAAACGTGCCATGATGCGATTTGAAAGATAAATAATGGAAGTGAAAGAAAAGAGATGCGACATATGCCCACATCTATATAGGACTTCAAGTGTCCGATTGAACGTATCTCACATTCAATCGAATGCACTTTGTCCAGCGCGGCCAAACGTCGTGGTAAAGGTAGCCCGTAGGCTTTCTATCCTTCAAAGTGGAGGACCTTTAATCCAACTTGATTTGCCCATGCGTGATGCAACATGACGCATGATTATCTAAGAAGATGACATACAAAGAAAAGCAAATAACGAAATAAAAGGTGCGGCGAAGTATCGTGGTAAAGGTAGACCGTAGGCTTTTTTCCCTCCAAATGGAGGACCTTTAATCCAACTTACTAAGCCCATGCGCATCACATCATAATGCATTTAAAAGTAAAGAAAAAAATATTGGACTTCGTATCCCCGACTGAACACGTCTTACATTCAACCGAATATACATCATCCGGCGCGTCAAAGCATCGTGGTAAAGGCTTTTAACCCCTCGACAGGGAGGACCTTAATCCAACTTACTAAGCCCATGCGCTAATAACATAATGCATATAAAATAAAGAAAACAATATCGGACTTCGTATACCCGATTGAACACATCTTACATTCGACTAAATATACATCATCTGGCGCCGCAAAGCATCATGGTAAAGGATTTTAACCCCTCGACATGGTGGACCTTTAATACAACTTACTAAGCCCATGCGCTAATAACATAATGCATATAAAAAATAAAGACAACAATATCAGACTTTGTATACCCGATTGAACACATCTTACATTCAACCGAATAAACATCATCCGGCGCGGCAAAGCATCATGGTAAAGGATTTTAACCCCTCGACATGGAGGACCTTTAATACAACTTACTAAGCCCATTCGCTAATAACATAATGCATATAAAAAAAATAAAGACAACAATATCGGACTTTGTATACCCGATTGAACACATCTTACATTCAACCGAATATACATCATCCAGCGCGGCAAAGCATCGTGGTAAAGGATTTTAACCCCTCGAAATGGAGGACCTTTAATCCAACTTACTAAGCCCATGCGCTTTATCTCATCAATACACAAACAAATAACATGCATAAATTAAATAACGGATAATAAGCAAACAAGACAAAATAAATCGAAATATGTGCCGTTTGCTCGAGTGGTAGGTGGAGTTGTATCCCAAGTACAGACCGCACTACCATCCATTCGGATTCGGCTACGGAGTTTATGTCTGGGTTTCCATCCTATATACCACAAGAGGCGACACATTTTCCATTTTATTCAAGGGCCACAACACACATCATTCCACAATATTCATGCAAATGAGATTCAGTAAACAACTAAGACATAGATAAAAATAAATGAGAAAAGGGCCCTCAGGTCTAACCTTTTATGTCGACTTTCGGACTCGCGTTACGCGGTGATCGGAAGGGTTAAAGTTCCGTAACTTTTTTGGTTCAATGGTTTGCGTCTTTCCTCGCTGTTTTCACCGCTCGGGCTGCGGTTTTCGAATGTTTCACTGCTATTTTTGTTGCTATTTTTAGTCTCTGTTTTTACTGTAATAGGGACTGTTTTTGTGGTTTTTAAAGGGGTTAGGGCTGCTATATTAGGGGTTGTTTTTCGGTAGTTACGGGACAATCTTGGGAGCAGTTTTTATGGTGGTGATTTGCGTGAACTGGGCTATTTGCAGATCTGTTTTTGTGTGTGCTTAAGGTTTGTTGTTCATGCGCTGAATATAGGTTGTTTTGTCTCGGTTCCGTTGGCTTAAGGGGTTGTTATTGTTGGTCTTAGGGATATTTGGTGTCTTTATGCGTGAAATTTAATGGTTTACGTGTTTGTGGGCTGCAACGTGTGAGGTTATGGTGAAGGCAATGGACGAAGGGTTTGAGAAGCTATCGGTGGGCTTATGTGTGAAGTGTAGCAGGTCTTGAGGCCGTGAGCTGATTTGTTTGATGGGTGAGGTGTTTAGTCGGTGAAGTCAGTGAGTGGTGTGTCGGTGGTGGAAAAGCCAGTATGTGGACGGTTTACGTGTGCGATAGAGAGTTAGGCGTGAGCAGCAAAGGTTATCATTTCTGCTTTTGTGAGGGTTCTGCCGAGAGAGAGCGGGGATATAGTATTTAGGGTTTCTATTATTTTTGTGAGTCTGAATGAGAGCCCCGAATTGTTGGAATTTGTGTTATTTTTATAGTGACAAGCTAGGGTTTGCACGGATTTTAAGGAAATAGATCAAGTAAATAAGGCATGTGTGGTATTTGATTTAACTAATTTAGGCAAGGATATTTATTTTTTTGGTGGGAATTTCTTTAAATTGGTGAGTGAATTATTTAAATAGGAAGAGATTTATTTTAAATTTGTGATTTTAATTTAATTAAGATTTCAATTTAATTGGTTTCAATTTAATTAGATTTAATTTTAATTTCATTTCAATTTAATTGGTTTTGAATTTAATTTGTGACATGTTTTTTAAATGGTTTAATTATTTTGGATTGGGCTTGGGCGAAATGGGCTTGATGTATATTTCAAGGGTTTTGGGCCAAGGTGCTTTAAAATGGAGGTCCAACAAGCGAGCCCGAATCTAAACAAGCGAATAAAATCTAACAAAAATACCGATTCTCTTCCGACGTTCGTTTCCCGTGACTTCCTCGACTTTAAAAGGTAGTGTCTCCAAATGAGACTCATCATAGGGACTTACATGCAAAAATGCAGTGCCTACATCAAGCTATCTCTAATAAATTGATATTTATCCTTATGATTGTCAGACACCATTCCTAAATAACGATAATGAGTGTTGCACGTCCAGCGTGCACATTTATAACAAATACCTAATTATTTAGCTCATAGTTTCTTAGCATTGGTGTTTTTCCTTAAACCAGACATGTAAGAAATGAATGAGTTAGATAACTCACCTGCCAAACGAACCTTTGCTTCAATTACCCAATGAGTATCACTAGGAATACCTTTGATTATAAGAAGCCTTATTCTTTTGGTGCGTGCTTTGTAAATTTTCATCAGAGCATTTTGGTGGAGAGAAGGAAAATGATTTTGGAGTTTTGTAAGAGTTTATTTCATACCTTGATTGTAGGGTATCAGTAATTTTAGGAAACTGAAAGAATCGACTTAGAGTAACGGAGTACCATTATCCGCTATTTTACCGGGGTACAAGACTGACAAGAAAAATGTAAATTAGACAATAACAAAAGAAAAGAAAATAACATCTTATAATACTTTAATCACAATACGCTGGGTTTGAAAGGAAAATAGATTCTTGAAAATTTGAACACTCCAAAAATGGTTTCAGACATCCATTTACTTTAAATACATCACCATCTATAGGAATCTCATTGCCAATAGCTTTATATGGGTAAACGTGCTTCACAATAAAATGACCACTCCATTTAGATTTCAATTTTCCTAGAAAAAATGAAGACGAGAATTATAAAGTAAAACTTTTTTACCAATTTCAAATATTTTTCGTGAAATTCGACTATCATTAAAGACCTTAGTTTTAGCTTTAAGAATTTTCTCATTCTCATATAGCTTTAAGAATTTTCGCATTCTTATATGAATCATTTCTCAACTCTTCAAGTTCATTAAATTGCAGTTTATGTTCATGATTGATATTTTCAAGGTTTGAGTTAAATGCTTTAATAGCCCAATATGCCTTATGCTTAAGTTCTACAGGCAAATGACAAGGTTTTCCATAAACTAGATTAAATGGAGACATTATCAATGACGTTTTGAAAACTGTTTGGTAATCCCAATGTACATCAGTCAGTCGATGAGACCAATCTTTGCGATTTGGGTTGACTGTTTTTTCCAAAATTTGTTTGATTTCCCTATTTGCTTGTTCAACTTGACTATTGTTTGAGAGTGATAGGAGGTAGAAAATTTATTTGTAATTTCATTCTTTTTTATTAAAGACTCAAAAGGCTTGTTACAACAGTGTTTACTGTTGGACAATTATGACACATAACATCAATATTTGTAAAAGACACGGTGTTTTTGTACAAATTAACTATGTGACAAAGGAAATTTCTCTTTTATCATTTTGTAATTGGATTACTTGGATATATAAATGATAAAAGTCCATATGATTAGTACCAGATTAATAAGATATGAGATAATATTAATCCACGAAAGGTTTAATCATTAAATATCCCTAGTCGTAGTATTATCGAGACTGGACATCGATAATACAGAATAGGCTAGTATTACACTTGTGCGCGTTATGGAAACTTAACAACATAGTTCTCATATATTTAAGTATTGGATACTTATGCAAGTGTAATAGGAGGTTCTGTTAGCCGTTGGATTGGGAACAGCTTCGATCTGGATAGACCCATCGGAATCCCATTGGTAGTATGACTATGTGTCTATAGGAATCGGAATCAGGGTAGGTGTATGTGGTCTTAACATGAGACTTGCATTGCTAATACTTGCGAAAATCAATATACTTTGGTTTTGGTCGTCTGAAGCTTTAAGAGGTTCTGTGTACGCCTCTTCTGGGTATACTGAGAATCGTAGTGTATTGGGTGTGATGTCAAGATGGAAGTATCAGTTCAGTCATATTGAGATGATGATCACGCAGGATACAGAACTAGTACTCTTAAATGCTGCAGCTATCGGGATAGTATGACTAGGTCACGATTATCTGATTATAGAGACTAGTTGCTAGTGATTCGATATATGCTTCGTACGGGGCAGACACAATTCCAGCCATAGGCCTAGTATGTGACATCCGATACTGGTTCGTATTACGCAATACATTGTGTACTACGCCTGATACAAATTATATATTCCTCGTTGAATGTTTCTGGAGAATTGGGTAGGCACGGTGCTTTGCTAAAAGTTAACCATGTCTTGTAAATCGGTGAGAACGTGGTACGGGGTACGCACGTGTTCGGATAGTCCAATGACCGTATTTACTACCAACATATCCAGGGATCACTTGGGTCGCTTCCCAAAGATTCACCGATGACATTTGACTCGAACATAATTAATCTGGGATTAATTATGAGAGAGAAAATTAATCTGGGATTAAATATGAGAGAGAAAATTAATATGGGATTAATTGCGGTAAGAATTTATCTGGGATTAAATTCTTCCAGAAGAGAGAACGCGATTAATTTGGAATTAATCGGCAAAGTAAATTTAATAGTTAAATTGGATTTTACTAATTAATTTAATTAATTGGGCTAAAATAATATATTGGATATATTAATTGAAATTGGATTTCAATGCGGAATTGAAATTAGATTTTAATTCAAGCGAACGAATTAATTTGGAATTAATTCGTAAGTGACTTTCGTAATAATTTTGCTAGGCATTATTATTTAATTAAATTGAATTTAATTATGTAGCGACGAAAAATTCGTTTAGTCGGATTAAACGAACCGGGTCCCAAGTGTGTTGTACAAGCCAACTTGAATTTGGAATTTAAAGTGGTGGGACCCACTTTAACTTACATCAACTTGTCAAAAGATGATGGAAGTGGTTGACAATATTAATTGTACTTTGGAAGTCAAAACACACTTTTCACAACTTTGGTATTAGTTTTTTGGAAAACAAAAATACTATTCACTCTCTCCCTCATTTCCTCTCTTGGTCAAACATAGCTCTCCTTGGAGGAGAAAATTTTCTTTCAAATTTTGTTCAAGCTAGCACTTAAAGGAGTCAAAAAAAGGTGATAGGGAAACTCACCCAAGAGTTTGGAACTCAAAAAGAAGCTTGGAGCTTCAAGAACAAAGAAAGTTTTTAAATTTTTCTCATCCGATCATTGTAAGTTTCCACAACTTATACTTGATAATTCACACACAAATCATTGTTTAGAGATCCTTGGCATGTCTAGGACACTAACAATGGTATCAGAGCCATCTAAACTTGATTTGAAACTTAGGGTTTATGGACTTTAATTTGGGGATTTTTGCTTGGAGCTTATAATTTTCCAAATTTGTTGTTTGGTTTTGGTTGGATGATGATAACTTGGAGTTATGCATGATTGGATTTGTGAAATTTGATTGGATCAAAGTTTTCCCAATTTTATCACCTTGGCCGAATACACCCTAGAAAGTGTTCATGGTGATTTTTTGAATTTGACAATTGGATATGTTAATTGGCATGAAATTGAATGTTAATTGTTGATTTAATTGGATTGAAATCAAAATTGGATGTTAATTTCATGTATTGCTGTGAGCTTGAGCATGTTGGGATGAGTTGATTTTGCCTCAACTTTGTGTTGGACATGAATTTGAGAAGTAAGCATGATTAGTTGAATTAATTAGTGTTTTGGAAATATTAGATTAATTGATTAATTGTGGCAATTACACTTTAATTGGATTAATATATAATTTTGAATAATGTATTAATTTAATTATTGTATTTGGGCTAATGGGCTTGGTTGGGCCAAATATGGTTTTGGAAAATTAGGTTGGATCCAATTGGGCCTAAAACCATTTCCATAAAGTCCAAATATGACTATTGGGCCTTTAAAATTTAATTGGGCCTAATGGACCTAAATTGATTTTTGGCATAGGGTGATTCCTAATTGAGCCTTGGCATTTTGGGTTTGATCTATAATGGACAAAGCCCATGCCTAAAGAATTAATTCAAAGCCCATTGGACTTTAATTGAATAGTATTGGATGCTAATTGGGCCTTTGAAACCCATTTAGATGGGATTTGGAATCCAAGTCTAAAGGCACTATTATAAGTGTAATTATTTAATTTGGAATTAAATATGAATTAGTATTGGATACAATTTAAAATTGGATTTAAAAATTGTAGCTCGATATAATTCAAGAATACTTACTTTGAGTATTTATTCTTAAACGAGTTGGACTCGTGCAAATCAAATCGTTGTTTGAACATTGGATGATCATTAATCAAAGATTAATTAATTGGATTAGATTGATTGACAGCATGCTTTGTGTGAATACTTGAATGTATTTATATGAATAATGTATATCAGATGGATATTAGATGGGTGGGGTAATTTTGGAAATTGTTGTAAGTATGATACTTATTTATTAAATTGGACCTGCGTGTCCAGCCTTTCACCTCATATTCTCTTTGTATTTCTCTTCTCACCAATTCCCCTCAATGCAAATGAGGTTTCTTTTAGAATTATGTATTTGGATAGAAATATGTAAAGTGCTAGCCGGAGAGAGGAAATAGAGTGATTTGTTATAGGAACAAATTGTATTATATATCCATCTGTTTATCATTATTAATTTATTCGCGCCTTATTATACTTTTAGAATGCATGTTTAAGGGTGTATGATGAGACCTAATCAAAGATAATAAATTGGTTGCCAATTTACGCGAAATACTGTCACTTTAATATTAAGCATTTTCCTTCCATTGAGTGGTTCTCTCTCAAGATCCAAGTTTGAATTTGATTTGTTGGCCAATGTCAAGATCATTGTCCATCGCGGATGTGTTTGAACCACGAAAGCTTTGTTATATATCGCATGTCTTGGGCAGTTGTGACTTGTTGGCCAAAGTCAAGATCACTTCTGTATATCGACGTGGATTACGAAGCTTTCCACTGTCAATGGGTCACGCTTAACTGGAATCATTAAGCTTGTTGAGCCAAAGCCAAGGCTTAGTTGATTTAGAGGAAAATGTTAGGAAATATATATTGGATATATTTCTTGGACTTGTAGGTCCACCTACCGGATCTAGGAATTGGATGGGATCCAATTGATCTTAGAGATCTACCTAGTTAAGTTTTGTACAGCTTGTTGGCCAAAGTCAAGGTTGTGTGTTATTTAACGGGATCCTAGCCCACTAGTAAACTAGTTTCCCGAGTACTCAACAAATGGTTAGAGGCTCGCCGAAAAATAGTGGGAGGCCAGTATTAAATTTGTAATTTTATTTAATACTTGTTTACACACGCCCTTTTATTTTATTTATCATTGTTATAAATATATTAGTTGGACTAATATTGAATATTACTTTCTTTGAACAGTTAGACTATACAAGACACTACTACACTTGTAGTTGGTTATATAGTTGAACTATAGAAACCATTACATTTTGAGTGTATCCAAAATCGTTGATTGGATAGTTGGACTATTGCAATCAAGATGGCTGGAAAGATTAGCGTTATGGATATAATCATGGACGATAATGTCTTTAACGGCTCCAATTTTCCAGATTGGGAGATGAATCTCAGGATAGTCCTAGGAGCCGAGACGTTACTCTATGTCATAGAGAAACCTCTTGGGCCTGAGCCCGAAGTTGAGTAAATAGTAGAGCATGAGTTTTGGAAGACTCATCATGATGATAAATTTAGTGCTCAATCCGTCATGCTTGCCGCAATGACTCCTCAGTTTCGTCGTCAGAACAAAGGATTGGATCCTTATAGTATGAGGTTGAAATTGAAGGATCTTCACAGATCTAACCTTATATCACAAAAGTACGAATTGCAAAAGAAGCTCTTTCGCTCGCGTATGTCAGAGGGTACATCTGTCGATCACTATATGTCACAGATGATTGGTGACATCAAACAGCTAGGTCATATGGGCATAACCTTCGAGGCCGAGACTTCCATAGACTTGATCTTACAGTCTCTGCCCGATTGCTGGGGCGGGTTCGTCATGAACTATAACATGATGAACCAAGAAAAAGACTCTTGGAGAGTTGATGGAAATGGTGAAAGAACCATAGCCAGAGCTTCTAAAGGGCAAGAAGTGCGAGGCTCATCTTACTTCGACATCCCAGAAGGCCAAGGCTTGGCCAAAGGCTTTTGGGGGTGTTAAGAAGAAAAAGAAAAAGGGCAAGACTAAATCATCACAGTCTTCTAGGAAGATAAGGACATATCCCAAGACGTCTGCCTACATTATAGCAAACGGGGTCACTGGAAGCGTGACTGACGTGAGTACAAGGCGGAGTTGAAGGAAGTGAAGACGGGCAAGGCTCCAGCTTCAGGTATGTTTGTTATAAACATGTCCACTACTGATTTTAAAAATTGGATTTTTGATACTAGATGTGGTACTCACATATGTATTGGTGTGCAGCATCTGCTGATTAGCAGGATACTGGTTTCAGATGAGATCGACCTGCGAGTCAAAAACGGGACGAGAGTCGCTGTTTTGGCCGTTGGGACCTATGTTTTGTATCTGCCTTTGGGGCGTGTAATTACATTAGGTGACAGTTATTTTGTACCTAGTTTGACTAGGAACATCATCTCTACATTTTGTTTAACCCGTTGTGGGTATACTGTTGGGTTTCTCTAAGGTCCCAGATCGAATTCAAGTAATAAAACTCATGTGCGAATACTCAAAGAAGTTGTGGAATACTTACAATGAACGGTTGTGTGATGCGAAGAACACAAGCCCTTTGTTGCTCCCTTGAAGCTCTCGGCATTGGGTTCTTTTGATCTCCAAAAATTCGGTCATCACCTCAAAGTGTGCTCCATGCTCCAAGATTCATTTGGTGATTCCAAGCTCACAAGTTGGTTTCCCTATAACCTTGGATGACCCTTTATGTGTTAGCATTGGCAAGATTTGCCACAAATCTTCCATTTTTCTTCTTGTTATTTTCGGCCAAGCAAAGAAATTGAGAAGAAAATTACTTCAAAACCGAGAGAGGGAGAGGAGGGAAAATAGGCTCCAAAACCGTGAGTGGTTACAAGAGAGAGAGAGAGAAAATGTGTTATGTATATTGTTTTTGATTTTCCAAAAATCAAATACCAAAAACAATTTTCAAATTTCCAAAAGTCAAAGGCAAAAACAATCAATGCCTTCCAACTACCAACATCAATCAATAGTGACATGTTGTCACATCACTAAAAGTGACTAGACATCACATCAATCGATTGACAAGTGATTTGACGCTAGATGTGACTTGTGGGCCGCACTTGAATTCGAAATACGAGTGCGCCCGCAAACACTCCTGGGCTCGGGTTCGCTAATTCCAAATTAACGAATTTTCCGTTGCGACGTAATTAAATGATTATGCCTAGCAAAATCACTATTCACGTTGCTAACGAATTAATTCTAAATTAACTCGTTTGCCCGAATTAAAATCTAATTTTAATTCCGTGTCGCAATCCAATTTCGTATAATATATCAAATATATTATTTTATCGATTAATTCAAAATTAATCGTTCTCTCTCTTTAATTAATATTTTATCCCAGATAAAATATCTCCGTAATTAATCCCAAATTAATTTTCTCTCTCATCTAATTAATCCCAGATTAATAAAGTACGAGTCATACGTCATCGAAGAATCTTCGGGAAGCGACCCATGAGATCCCCGGATATGTTGGCAGTAAATTCGGTCGTCGGACTATCCGATCACGTACGTACCTAGTACTACGTTTGTACCGATATACAAGACAAGGTTGGCTTCTAGCAAAGCGCCATGCCTACCCAATTCTCCAGAAATATCCTTACAGAAATAAGTGATCTATATCAGGCGTAGTATATATGTAGTATTGCTTATTACGATCCAATATCAGATGTCACATGCTAGGTCTGGGGCTGGAATTGTGTCTGCCCCGTATGAAGCACATATCGGATGTCTGGTAACTAGTCTCTATAATCGGATAATCATGACCTAGTCATATTATCCCGATGACTGCAGTACATAAGAGAACCAGTTTTGTATCCTACGTGATCATCATCTCCCCTATTACTGGAGTGATACTTCTGTCTTGACATCACACCTAATACACTACGATTCTCAATATACCCAGAAGAGGCGTACACAGAACCTGTTAATACCCTGGACGACCAAAACCAAAGTATATTGATTGTCGCAAGTATTAGCGGTGCAAGTCTCAGGTTAAGACCAAATACACCTACCCTAATTTGGACTTACATTGACACTTAGTCATACTACCAATGGAATTCCGAGGGGTCTATCCAGAGCGAAGCTGTTTCCGTACCATCGGTAAACACAACCTCCTATTACACTTGCATGAGTATCATATACCCAAATATATGAGAACTATGATGTTATGCCCTCACAATGCGCACAAGTGTAATACTAGTCTTTTTCGCATTATCGATGTCCAATATCGATAATACTCCGACTAGGGAAATTTAATGATTAAACCTTCGCGGATTGATACTGTCTCATATCATCTCAATCCGAAACTAATCATATGGACCTTTCATCATTTATATATCTTGGTGATCTAATCACAAATGATAAAAGAGCAATTTCATTTGTCACATAGTTAATTTGTACAACAACACCATGATCTATACAAATAGTAACGCTATTGGTCATAATTGTCCAATAATCTCCCACTTGGCCTATAGCCAGTCACTCAATTATCCTACACCCGAACTATGTACGGTTCGCTCAAATTTCTGCTGAGAATAGACTTTCGTCAGCGGATTCGCAATGTTATCATCTGATGCGATTTATTCGATCATCACATCGCCACGATGTATGATCCGAATGAATCAGATGAATAGTCGAAGTATATATTTGGATCGTTGATGAGACCTTTAATTCTTTAGCATATGCTGAAGCCTAGCTCAGCTGCTAACAGAACTATATCTAATCTAATTAGATTTATTATCGACCCAAATAGCTTCTATTGCTACCTCAGCTGCAGCAATAACCCGCTTTTGTTGTTTATTTGGTAACAGTATCTTACTTGGAAGATTTCCAGCTCACTGTTCCGTTATTCAAACTTTATAGTACTATTATTGTGACTTATAGTCGTTATAATCGGTTAGGAAACTTGCAGAAGTGAACCCAGTCACTTCAAGTTCTCATTCTCCATAGTATAAGAAAGCATCATTAGATCATCTAAGATATTTAAGGATGTTCTTAACATCAATCCAGTGACTATCACATGGATTGGCCCGATTGTGACTTCATATGCTCAAAGCGTATGAGACACCAGGTCGCGTACATTTATTTCAATGTACGATTTCTCGGAGAGTATCAACAACTTTAAATCTTCCCAGTAGACCTTTATTCCTAGAATAAAGGTTGTTTCTCCAAAGAATTCTATGGAGAATTTTCATGAAAGTCAAGCTTTCACCGATTGTATTATGGGAATATCATTTCCAAGAAATGACATATCATCATTATTTAGGACATTCATTGTCAGTGCGCTCCCACTAACCCTCTTATATACACAAGAATCATTTTCGTTTTGAATTAAATCATACACCATTATGATTACATCAAAACGATAATTCCAAAAATGCAATGCTTACTTCAATCCATACATGGATCGAATAACCTGCAAACCTTGTTTGCTAGTTTTGGTACAACAAAACCGTCAGGATGTTGTAAACATCCTCCAAAAGGTTTCCGTTAAAGATAGCGGTTTTGCCGTTCAGCTGACATATTTCATTAATGAAACATGCAGCATCAGCAAGCATTATCCAAATGGATTTACCTTGGCAACATGAAAAAGGTTTCGTCGTAATCGACACAATGTTGATAACGATACCTTTTCACTACAAGCCTAGCTTAGTACGTTGGTATATTGCCATCCATGTATGTCTTCCTTGAAGACTTATATAGTACCAATAGGCACAATGCCTTTCGGTACAACAACTAGTGTCAAAACTTAGTTGGTATACATGGAATCCATTTCGGACTATATGGCACTTTGCCATAATAGGGAGTCGATACCTTGTATCACTTCCTCATATGTAGTCAGTTTGTCTTCCTCAATAAGATTGACATCTTTATGAGGTGAGATCAGAAACCCATACCCCATGTTGTTTTCTGACTCTCTCCAACTTACGCGATTCTTGTGTATTCGAAGATTATTGGTATAGTTTCATCCCTGATGAACTATTTGTGTTCCATTAAGGACTTGGTGCCTGGAATAGTATTACTCCGATTTTCATCGAGTTTTGCTTTCCTCCCACTTACCACTGCATATAGGTATTCCTCTTAGGAAAACCGCTTGGCGAGCAACAATTACATTATTCTCTTGTGAGTTGTATAAGTACTATACTTAGGTTTCCCTAGGATAACCTACAATTTAGGCACTTATCCAATTTGGGTTCTAGTTTGGTATCATCCAAACAGATGCCTAGCATCCCAAATCTTCAGGAATGAGAAAACCTAGTTTCTTTCTTGTTCATATCTAATATGAAGTCTGTCAAACAAATTTTATGGAACCTTATTCAAAATAAGTTCTGGACTGTTTAATGCGTATCCTTTGAAGGAAATGGTAGCTCAGAAAGACTCATGATTAACCTTATCATGTCCAACAAAATTTGATTTGTCCGTTCGGACACACCGTCAAATTGACGTGTTCCGGTAGGAGTCCTCATTGAAAGAATACTATACTCTTTCAAGTATATGAGAAACTTATTGCTAAGTATTTTCATCACGGTCCAATCATGATGTTTTAATACTTTAGCCGATCTGTTTGTCTACTTTGTGTCGAAACTCTAAAAGTTTTTGATCCGTGTTTCAAAAGAAACACATAACCATAACACGATGCCACGTCCGTAAAGGTCACGAAATATTCATATCCACCTCTAGCCTAGCTAGACATGGGCCCACTTACGTCACTATGAAGAATGGCTAACAGATCGGTGGCACTTGCACTTTTGCCAAGTAAAAGGTGTTTTAGGCACTTTGCCTAATAAACTAGATTCGTAGACATTATTTGAATAAAATCAAATCTGTCCTAGTACTCACTCTTTGAAATTTTGGATATACGAGTCTTGTTTAATTGTGTCACAGACAACAATGCCACTTGTAAGTTTCAACTGATTAAATCAGTTTGAGCTATTTGTTTGTCATGTTATATGTTTGAGATTTATTAATATTCTAAATATAAATACTGTTATTTACATCTAATGTGAATATCTCAATATCATCTTTATAAAATAAAACACTTTAGTGTTCTAGAATATAAAGGTATACCCACAACGGGTTAAACCCTGATATGAAGATAATATATCTAGTCAAACTAGTTACATTGTAACAGTTTCCTAATTTAAATACATACCCGAATGGTAGTTCCTAAGCTTAGGTTTCTGCGATTGAAACAGCGACTGTCGTCCCGTTTTCAATTTCAGATCAATCTGAACTGAAGTCAGTATCCTGCTCATAGCAGATTCTGCACATCAGTACATATTTATGTATCACATCCAGTTTCTAAAATCCAATTTTAGTACTAGCAGTGAACATATTTATGACAAACATATTTGAAGTCAGAGCCTTGCCCGTCTTTAATTCATTCATGTTGTCTTGTCCATACGGCAGTCACGCTTCCGTGATCCCGTTTACCATAATTTAGGCAGACATTTTGGGATATGTCCTTTATCTTCCCAGAAGACTGTAATGATTTTTCCTTTGCCCTTTTACACATTCCAGAAGCCTTCGGCCAAGCCTTGGCCTTATAGAATGTCGAAATAAGATGCGCCTTGCGCTTCTTGCCTTATTGCAAACTTTGGCTTTGTCTCCCTGAGAATAGCCATTAACTCTCCAAGAGTTTTCTATTGCAATTTGTACTTCTAAGATCTAAGTATAGATCTATGAAGATCCTTCAATTTCATTATCATACTATAAGGATCTAATCTTTAGTTCTGATTAAGAAATTAAGGAGTCTATGCGGCAAGCATAATGGATTAAGCACTAAAGTTATCATCACATGAATCTTCCAAAGATCATGCTCTACTTATTTGCTCAACTCCGGATTTAGGCTTAAGATGTTATTTTATCAAATCAAGTAACTTATTAGTTTTCAGGACTATTGACCGGCGTAAACACACATGTATAACGCAAGCGCACGTATCGTTCAAGTAGTATAAAAAGTATCGATCCCACGAGGACTTAAAACCTTATCTATTAATTTTTATGAGGTCAAATGATTACTAGTATCTATTAGGTTGTTTGATTGATTTGAAATGGCGACGATTCTAAATTTAAAGATAAGTAAATAAAATTGTTCGTAAGGATATTTTGAGAAAATTCAATATTAAAACTATCTAGGGTTGTGATTTATTCCAATATTATTTAAAGATGAAGTTGTTATCTTATAATTGGGTAAAATATTGATTTATTAACCTGGAACACTAAATTATGTAAAAGCCTCTTCCGATGGTCAATTACAAATATCCAATTCAACCTAATTAAACCATATGTCTATGTCAACCAAATTATCTGGATTCATTAAGATTAAGTTCCAATTATGGCTACCCCCGCCCGACAGGTATATTCCTATCCTGTAAGGAAATCTATTAAAGGGTTATCTATCCTCAAGGAAGATCGTGGGCTATTGAGTCTGAGGTCTTTAAACCTAAAATCCCTATGTCTAGTTCATTTTAAGTTTACCTTATCAATTTTATTAGTGGCCAGTTAATAAAAAGCATTAAGATTAAGACTTAATAAATAAATCTTTATATTACCCAAATTATAATTTAACCCTTATAAACCGGTGATATTAGATTTCATCACAACCCTAGATTACTAACTTAGTTATGACACATAGTTAGGGCTAGTAAAAACTTAAAAGTAAAAGCCATAAAATAAAAGTGCTGAAAAGTAATTGCGGTGAGTAAAATGCTGAAAAGTAAATTACAAATGAAATAAAATGCTAAGGCAAAAGGAATTACTTTTACTACTACTAATTTAGATATCTCCCATAAAATAATATATAAACTTGTGATAATATTTTACCAACCGAACAATCTGACGGTATCCTGATTAAGTCAAATTAAGTCCAACCAGCCATATAGGTGGTAATTTTTGTCCATAATCCAGCCATAAAGGCGGTACCAAAATAAATTTACCAACCGACCAATCTGGCGGTATCCTTGATTAATCAGGTTCAAACCAACAGAAAATAAATTTACCAACCGACCAATATAGCGGTTTCCTTGATTAGTCAGGTTTAAACCAGATTAAATTGAATTGCCAACCGACCAATATAGCGGTATCCTTTATTAATCAGTATTTTAAATAGTAAATATATCATTTTTAAGGGAGATTAATCTAAATAGCAATAGTAAAATAATTACCTTCACACCCTAGCATAGGGAAGTTACCTCCTCATAGTGAATAGTAAAAATTGTAAAATAAGAAAGTAAATTACTATTATTACAAAAAGTAATTAAAATTATTACAAAAGTAAAAACTAAAATTAAAACGAAACTTAGAGAGAGAAGAATTCCCTATTTAAATCAAATAAGAGAGAGGGAATGGTACACTGAAATCTGAAATTTCGCGCTGAATTTATAGGCGCGGATAGGGTCTGGGCGTCGCGACGCCAAGGGCTCCAGCTTCGCGACGCTGGAACAGTAAGTCGTGGCACAAGGACAGCTTGACACGTATCAATTCGGATAAGAGGATAAGGTCGACACGTGTCATGGCGGCTGGAACTCAATTATTATGCTGACGTCATTGATGACGTGGCACTGTTCATGACGTCATTGGTGACGTCATGATGATGTGGCGTGCGCACGTTAGTGGATCTTCTGTGGTGGTGACGTGTGTCAAGGCGCACGTTAGCAAAGTCAAACTTCTCAAATCTGATCCGTTGACCCGACGCACGTTAGCAGACTCCGGCGCAGGTTAGGCGTCGCGCCGCTGAAGGTACGGGCGTCGCGACGCGTAAAAGACCAAATATCCCTGCTGACGCATTTTTGTCCGGTTCTGCCCCAAATTGCCTCAAGTGCTATCCAAACTTTATTTATCTGCAAACTAACAACAAAACACATCAAAACGTTCATAAATCTCGAGAAACAATACAAAACATTAGGTCAAAAGAGTGAGAAAAAGTGATATAAATATCACTCATCACACCCCCAAACCTAACATTTTGCTAGTCCACGAGCAAAACAGAAAATAAAATAACATAAGAAAATAAAATTAACTAAGCCACTTCGTAGGGATCACGGTTGCATTTAGCATATGCAACAAGCCTTTAAACCCCTAAGTGTCCCTAGTGGACGAGTTGTAGTCTCGTGAGGTTTTACAGCAATGATACCCACAAACATTTTACAAAAGTAAAAAAGTAGTAAAACTAATGCACACAAAAGCAAAAAGACAAGCGAAAAGAGAATAAAAGAGTTAGTGACTAATCAGGTGAAATTTCTATTCCAAGTTACTAGTTGTTTTGTTTCTTTCTAAATTACTGAATAAGTAAATTCTCCGATTATTTACCATTCTTCATATACACAGCCAACAAAATATCAATCAACTCATTTTTTCCCACAACAGTCATAAGTGCAAGTTGATAAGAGTGTAATATTTTGTCCTAAAGTTCTATCAGATTTCACACCTTTTGGTAGCAATGGAATAATTTTTTCTCATTTTTCTGATTTTTTTGTTTGATTTTTTTCTATTTTTTATTTTATACAATACCTTCCATCTATGTAGCGAGTGTTGGGTCGGTGGCTCCCAAACCAGTTGGCTTTAGGGCACCATCTGTTAGACACCCCTACGGACTTAATTACTCAGACTTCAGAGATATATATATATATATATTTTTTGCAGCATCTTTGATCCATGTAGCGAGCTTTGGCCCAATGACTCCCAAACCAATTGGTTTTAGGGCACTAGGTGTTAAACACCCTTACAGACTTAATAACTCGGATCTCGAACTGTTTTTTTTTTTTTTTTTTTTTTTTTTTTTTTTTTTTACTCCATCACTTTTTGAGATGCTCCCTCCAATTAAACTAGAGAACTGAATATTACAAAACTTTTCATTTTTAGCTCATATCCGTATGTTTCCATGTATGTTGATAATACCTGCCAACTGAGCATATGAAGATCCATTTTAGTCAGTATAAGGAGAATTCACAAATTAAATAATTTAAAATGAAATAAACAAAAATTAACTTGTTTCGAATTAGGTTTGAGATACGTCTCAGGAGTAGAAATTCCTTACTCGGCTATCTCTTACCAATTTCACCTTTTTAGTCAAAACAAAAACACAAAAACGCAAAATATTTTTGTAATTTTTTGAAAATTTTTCAATTTTTTTTGTATTTTTCGAAAAATTTGGACTAAAAATAAAAACAACAAACAAACTAAAAACAAGGTACTAATCAACTAATTCTCTTCCCCCAAACCTAAATGAGACATTGTCCCCAATGTCTTAAACAGTAGAAGAGTTTAGAAAATAATACTTGGTTAACTGAAAATCTACAGGAAATTAAAGGTTAAGATCCAGATTAATTCGACGCCTCTTACCACGATCGTTCTCAGACCAATTTATCTTTGAAATGATAGGGTCAACTTTTGGTTCATAGGCTATGAGTTGGTCAATTAGATCCGGAGCAGTTCTGGCAGTAGTAAAAAGGAGTTCTTTCATAGGTTTTGACACGAACCCATTTCTTCGAGCATCACAGAAACACACAAAGAAAATCATAAAATCCATCAATGTTGTACAGCCCAAGCGGTTTCTGGTGTATGTTCAGGTTCGCCCAAGATAGAACTATAAAAATTTCTTCCAATGTGCCTAAGCCACCTGGCAAAGCAATAAAAGCATCAGCACGGTTAATCATTTCTACCAAACGTTCAGACATACCTGATACGATCAGTTCCTCTCCGTTTGATGATCCAATAAGATTTGCCTCTGCTAAGGGTTTTGGGATGATTCCCAAACGGGACTGCTTCCTTCCTGTGCGGCCTTTGAAACGATCCCCATTAATCCAAGATTGCCTCCGCCATATATTAAGTTCTATTTCTTGCAGCTAAGACTCGACCCAATTCCTGTGCTGCTTCAATGTATTGTGGTTTATTACCAACAGTGCTACCGCAAAACACACAAATGTTTCAACTCGTCTTCTTGAAGTGGCTTCCATTTTTACTCTGGATGTCTTGAAAAGTGCAATGATGAGTTGAATTTATAATACCTGAAAAGGGTGAGTAAAAATAGCACAAGCATCTTCCAAAGGACGATTAGTAGCAAAATAGTAAAATAGATCGTGATAGTCAAAAAGATCTGGATCATGTCGGAGGAAATAAAAGAAAACAACAAAACAAATCACAATTATTAGGAAAATACAAAGAGATATAATATTCACAAGAAAAGTAATAGCTTGATTGACGTCTATGCGTCAGGGACAAGCTTCCCATCCAATTTTCTTATAAATTGGCAAACATGGTCTTTTTGAGTCAGATTCCCAAGACTTAACTGTTGTCTTTTTTTTTGAAATTGTGTATGTAATCTGCGAAAGCCTATGTGAACATATCCACTGGGAATGCGTCTCAAGAGTCGAAGATATATCATCTAAAGACTACTCAAGCCATTCCTAATGAAATTTAATTTTGTCTTCGCGATTAACAGACACCATTCCTAAAGATCGACAACGAGTATTGCAATTCCAACGTGCACATTTGTAACAAACACCCATTTGCTTAGCTCTTCGTTTCTTTGCATAGGTGCTTCTTCCAAAACCAGACAGATGTGAAATAAAAGAGTCAGAGGATTCACCTGCCAATCGGACTCGTGCTTCAATTACCCAACGAATGTCATTGGGAACACCATGGATTGTCAGTAACCTCATTCGTTCCAAGCGAGCTTTGTAGACTTTCATCAGAGATTTTTGAGGGAGAGAAGGAAATTGCTTGTGAAGATTTGCGAGAGCTTCTTCATCTTGAAATGACTTAATCTGCAAAAACTAAACACACAAAATTAAATCACACCAATCACAATATATACAAAAATTGCATGGGTTGCCTCCCTGCGAGCGCTAAGTTTAATCGTCGTCAGCTAGACGGACTTTTTGAACGTTATGCTGGATCTGAAAGTGTGACACTTTCTTTTTGCCGCTCAAATGATTCTCCACAGTAGTGTTTGACACGCTGACTGTTAACTTTGAATGTGTTGTTGGTATGGGATCCAGTAACTCAACAGCTCTATATGGTAAAACCTGAGTGATCACAAATGGTCCAGACCACCTAGATTTCAACTTTCCAGGGAAAAGTTTCAATCTTGAGTTGTACAACAACACCTGCTGCCTTGGTTCCAAACTGTCTGTGCACTATTTTTTCGGTCATGCCCATTTTTTGGTCTTTTCTTTGTACAATTTGGCATTCTCATAAGCCTGTAGGCGAAATTCCTCCAATTCATTAAGTTGGTGAAGTCTTTTCTCTCCTGCAGCTTGTGAATCAAGATTCAGTTTCTTCAATGCCCAATACGCCTTGTGTTCAAGTTCAACTGGCAGATGACATGCTTTCCCAAACACCAATTGATATGGGGACATACCAATGGGTGTCTTGTAAGCTGTTCGGTAGGCCCATAATGCATCATCTAGTTTTGTAGACCAGTCCCCTCCTTGTTGATCCAACGGTTCTTTCTAGGATTCTTTTGATCTCCCTGTTTGAAACCTCAACTTGTCCATTTGACTGTGGATGGTAAGCTGTGGCAATCTTGTGAGTAACTCCATATTTGGATAGGAGTGCATCGAAGTATCTGTTGCAGAAATGTGAGCCACCATCGCTGATAATTGCCCGAGGTGTTCCGAATCGAGTGAAAATGTTCTTTTTCAGGAATTGATCACTACTTTGGATCATTGGATGGCAGTGCAATTGCCTCAACCCATTTGGAGACGTAGTCTACAACAACCAGAATGTACAGGTTTCCAAATGATGGAACAAAGGGTCCCATGAAATCAATACCCCATACATCGAATATTTCCACTTCCAGAATGTTTTGCAATGGTCCTTCTCCTCGAAATATTCCCCGTTCTCTGGCACCTGTCACATTGAAAAGCGAAAAGATAAGCATCTTTAAAAAGTGTGGGCCAGAATAAACCTGATTGAAGGACTTTGGCTTGCAGTTTTGTTTCCACTGAAGTGTCCGCCGTATGGTGATGAATGACAGTGTTGCAAAACACTGTTGACCTCCTCCTGTGGAACACACCCGTCTCAATAATTGATCAGCACATCGTTTAAACAGTATGGTTCATCCCAGACATAATGTTTGACTTCTTTGAAGAATTCTTCCGTTGCTGAGTTGTCCATTCAACGGCCATTTTCCTGACACAATGTAATTGACATAGTCAGCATACCAAGGGACTTCCTGTTGTTTCATGGAAAATAGTTGTTCATCTAGAAAATTTTCTTTGATTATCAGTTTGTTTTCAGCTGTTTCTCCATTCTCGAGCCTCGATAAGTGATCTGCCACCTGGTTTTCTGTTCCTTTCCTGTCTCGAATCTCTACGTCAAATTCTTGCAAAAGAAGTATCCAAGGATCAATCTGGGTTTGGCATCTTTCTTTGTGATCAGATATTTGATTGCTGAATGATCTGTGTAGACCCCGACTTTGGGACCCAGCAGATAGGAGCGGAATTTGTCAAAAGCGTACACAACTGCTAGCAACTATTTTTCAGTGGTTGTGTAGTTGAGTTGCGCTTCATTCAGAGTTCTGTTGGAGTAGTAAATGGTGTGGAAAATCTTTGCTTTGCGTTGTCCCAAAACTGCACCTACAGCAAAATCACTAGCATCACACATTACCTCAAATGGAAGGGTCCAATCTGGTGCTACAATGATGGGGGCAGAAACTTACTTCTGTTTTAAGATCTCGAAAGCTTCCTGGCATTCTTTGGTGAAGTTGAAAGGAACATCCTTTTCCAGAAGATTGCAAAGAGGTTTAGCAATCTTGGAAAAGTCTTTGATAAATCTCCTGTAAAAACCTGCATGTCCGAGAAAACTCTGAATCCCTTTGACAGATGTTGGTGGAGGCAATTTTTCAATTTTTTCAATCTTTGCTTTGTCTACCTCGATTCCCTTTTGTGAGATCCGGTGTCCAAGAACAATGCCTTCCTGCACCATGAAATGGCATTTCTCCCAATTGAGTACCAGGTTTGTATCTTCGCACCTTTGTAATAGATGTTCCAGATTTTGAAAGCAATGGTCAAAAGAATCTCCAAACACAGAAAAATCATCTATAAATACCTCCATACTCTGCTCCAGCATGTCTGAGAAAATAGCCATCATGCAACGCTGAAAAGTGGCAGGGGCATTACATAATCCAAATGGCATCCTGCGGAAAGCAAAAGTACCATAGGGACATGTAAAAGTGGTTTTGTCCTGATCTTCTGGGGCAATAGCAATCTGATTGTAGCCTGAATATCCGTCAAGAAAGCAATAGAACTCATGTCCCGCCAGTCTGTCTAACATCTGATCAATGAATGGTAGCGGAAAATGGTCCTTTCTCGTGGCTTTTTTGAGCTTTCTGTAATCCATACATACTCTCCATCCAGTCACTGTTCTTGTTGGAATCATTTCATTCTTTTCATTGGTGACCACAATAATTCCTCATTTCTTTGACACACACTGCATAGGACTCACCCAAGTGCTATCTGAGATGGGGTAAATGATGCCAGCATCCAACCATTTGATGATTTCTTTCTTCAGAACTTCCTTCATGATTGGATTGAGTCTTCGTTGATGTTCCACTGTGGGTTTGTACTCATCATTCATCAGGATTTTGTGCATGCAAAATGATGGACTAATGCCTCGAATATCTGCTATAGTCCAGCCAATGGCTCTTTTGTGCTCTCGTAATTCTCTCAGTAGCTTTTCTTCCTGATCCAATGTTAGTGAAGAAGAAATAATAACAGGTAGTTCAGAAGAGTTTCCAAGAAATGCATACCTGAGATGGCTCAGAAGTAACTTTAGTTCAAGCTGTGGTGGTTCTTCAATTGAAGGCTTGATTCGATCTTTCTTTGGCAGTTCCAAGCTTTCAACTAGTGGTATTGCTTTGAATCGGAATGGTTTGTCAAGGTAGTTGATACATTCCAAGATTTCAGCATCTAACCTGCAATCAGTCAGTCATGTTGGTGATGCAAGCTTCAAGTGTATCCGTGGGATTTGACTCAGTATTCTGAACAATACTATCAACAACATCAATTCTGAAGCATTCTTCTTCTTCCTTTTCATCGCTCGGGAATTTCATGGCTTTGAAAACGTTAAAAGTCACTTCTTGGTCCTGCACTTTCATGGTTAGTTCTCCTTTTTGTACATCAATCACAGTTTTACCTGTAGCCAAAAATGGTCTCCCAAGAATGATAGGTACTTCTTTGTCTTCTTCCATGTCAAGGATGATGAAGTCTGCTGGAAGGATGAGTTTGTCAACTTTAACCAGCACATTTTCCACGACTCCTCTCGGAAATGCTAGCGTTCGATCAGCAAGTTGCAAAGAAATTGAGGTAGGCATTGCTTCTCCAATTTGCAGTTTCCTGTAAATAGAAAAAGGCATTAAATTAACACTGGCACCTAAATCACATAAAGCCTTACCGATATAATGTTCTCCAATGGTGCAAGGTACAGTGAAACTGCCAGGATCTTTCAACTTTGGAGGAAGCTTCCTCTGAATGATGGCGCTGCATTCTTCTGTCAAAGCTACTGTCTCGTAATCTCCCAATCTTTGTTTTCGTGAAGAATGTCTTTCATGAATTTTATATAGCTGGGCATTTGTTCCAAGGCTTCTGTAAATGGTATGTTAATATGCAGCATTTTGAAAATCTCCAAGAAACGAGCAAACTGTTTGTCCAGTTTGTTTTTATGAAGACGCTGAGGAAAAGGTGGTGGTGGAGTGATCTGTTCCTTTTCTTTTCCTTTGCTTCTTTTTCCTCCATCTGTTCTCGGCTTCTTTTGGAACTTCTTCTTGGGACATTTGGATCCAACATCTTTGTTAATTTCAGTACCGCTTTTCAAAGTAATGGCTTGACATTGCTCCTTCCCTCGGTTCCTTGGATTTGGTTCTCTGTGTTGCTGGGAAGATTACCTGGTGGTCTGTAACTCTGAGCATTGGCCAGTTGTCCGATTTGATTCTCCAGTGCTTTGATGGAAGCTGATTGACTCTGAATCATAGCTTCATATCTTTTTAATTGAGCTAACATCTCTGCCATCACTGGTTCATTTGTCTGCTCCTGGCCTTTGTTCTGTTGCTAGAATCTAGGTGGTGGATAGTTCTTTTGCCCTGAATTGTTGCTCCATGAAAAATTAGGATGATTCCTCCACCCTGGGTTGTAGGTGTTGGAATATGGATTGTTCCCCTGTCTATTGAAATTGTTGACATAATTCACCGTTTCTTCAAGTTGGTTTGGTTCTGGTACTCCTCCATATGGTGAACTTGTGGATCCAGTGGTAAGAGTCTCCATGAATTTGCATATCTGATCTAGTTTGGTGTTGACTGCTGTATTAGCTCCAACTTCATAAATTCCTGCAATTCTTTGAATAATGCTCCTTTCTGTTGGCCATAAGGAATTGTTGTTGGCCATTTCTTCGATTAGGTCCCAGGCTTGATCTTCTCCTTTTGCCATCAAAGCTCCTCCAGCAGCAGCATCGATTGTGGTTCTCATCAGTCCAGAAAGTCCATTATAGAAAGTTTGGACTTGAAGCCATTTTGGAATCTCATGGTGAGGACATTTCAGGAGCAAATCTTTGTACCTTTCCCAAGCTTCGTAGAGAGATTCTGAATCTTGCTGCACAAAGGATGTGATGTCGTTCCTCAACTTTGCAGTTCTGGCTGGTGGAAAGTATTTTACAAGGAATTTTGTGGCTAGAGCGTTCCAAGTTGTAATGGATCCAGCTGGTAGTGAATGTAGCCATGCTTTGGCTCTGTCTTTCAAGGAGTATGGAAAAACCCGCAGTCTCATTGCTTCTTCTGATGCTCGGCTGTAATTAAAAGTGCCGCAAACTTCCAGGAAGTTGCTGATGTGAGCATTAGGATCTTCAGTTGCATTTCCTCCAAACTGAACTGTCTGCTGAATCATCTGAATGCAAGTTTTGATATCACCCGCATTTGCTGGTAAGGGAGGAAGTACAATACAGGAAATGAGGCCATCTACCACTGGAATGGTTCTGTCTCGAATGGGTATTGGTGGTGCAACCTCCAAAGGTTCAGATTCCATGTTGACTAGGGCTTCTTGGCCTTCTCGCCTTTCCCTTCTCAACTGTCTGATGGTTCTTTCAATTTATGGGTCAAGCGGTCGGAGTTCAAAGCTTCTTGTTCATCTCATGTAGTTTCTGAGAACCTGTAACACAAGAAAACAGAAATAATAAGTAAAAAGAAAATTAGATACAAGTAAAGGTATCTAACCCCTAAACTAATAGTAAAAGATAACTAAGTCCCCGGCAACGGCGCCAAAAACTTGACCGGCGTAAACACACACGTATAACGCAAGCGCACGTATCGTTCAAGTAGTATAAAAAGTATCGATCCCACGAGGACTTAAAACCTTATCTATTAATTTTTATGAGGTCAAATGATTACTAGTATCTATTAGGTTGTTTGATTGATTTGAAATGGTGACGATTCTAAATTTAAAGATAAGTAAATAAATTGTTCGTAAGGATATTTTGAGAAAATTCAATATTAAAACTATCTAGGGTTGTGATTTATTCCAATATTATTTAAAGATGAAGTTGTTATCTTATAATGGGGTAAAATATTGATTTATTAACCTGGAACACTAAATTATGTAAAAGCCTCTTCCGATGGTCAATTACAAATATCCAATTTAACCTAATTGAACCATATGTCTATGTCAACCAAATTATCTGGATTCATTAAGATTAAGTTCCAATTATGGCTACCCCCGCCCGACAGGTATATTCCTATCCTGTAAGGAAATCTATTAAAGGGTTATCTGGGTATCGTCAACAATATGGTATTGATTATGACGAAACCTTCTCACTCGTTGCCATGATTAAATCCATTCGGATAATGCTTGCAATAGCTGCATATTTCGACTACGAGATATGGCAGATGGACGTTAAAACCGCTTTCCTTAACGGAAACCTTTTGGAGGATGTTTATATGCAACAGCCTGACGGTTTTATCGTACCTAGACTTGCAAACAAGGTTTGCAAGTTAAATCGATCCATTTATGGATTGAAGCAAGCATCACGGTCATGGAATCAGCGTTTTGATGAGATCATAAAGGAATATGATTTCGTGCAAAACGCAGATGACCCTTGTGTATACAAGAAGGTTAGTGGGAGAGCACTTACTTTTATTGTCCTTTATGTCGACGACGTATTGCTTATAGGCAATGACATTCCCATGCTAACGTCGGTGAAAGCTTGGCTTTCATTAAAATTCTCCATGAAAGATCTGGGAGAAGCAGCCTTTATTCTTGGAATAAAGATCTACAGGGATAGATCTAGAAAGCTGCTTGGACTCTCCCAGAGTACATACATTGATAAAGTGTGTTGAAGAGATTCAACATGGAACAATCCAAGAGGGGATTGGTTCCAATGGTACGTGGTACCTCTCTGTCTAAGGACATGTGTCCTAAGACTCAGGAGGAGAGAGACCACATGAGTCGGATACCGTTCGCCTCGGCAGTCGGATCGATCATGTATGCCATGATATGTACACGACCTGATGTCTCATATGCTTTGAGCATGTGCAGTCGCTATCAGGCCGATCCAGGTGAAGGTCACTGGATAGCAGTTAAGAATATCCTTAAGTATCTTAAACGAACTAAGGATGCTTTCTTAATTTATGGAGGTGGAGAACTTGCGGTATCTGGGTATACCGATGCAAGTTTCCAAACCGACAAGGATGACTACAAGTCGCAATCCGGGTACATTTTTTGCTTGAATAACGGAGCAGTGAGCTGGAATCTTCCAAGCAAGATACTGTTGCCGATTCAACAACAGAAGCGGAGTACATCGCTGCATCTGAAGCAGCAAAGGAGGCAGTTTGGATCCGAAAGTTCCTAATCGGATTAGGAGTAGTTCCGTTAGCAGCTGAGCCCGTTCCATTGTATTGTGACAATAACGGGGCTATAGCACAGGCTAAGGAACCAAGGTCTCATCAACGGTCCAAGCATGTTCTTCGACGTTATCATCTGATTCGGGAGATTATACATCGTGGCGATGTAAAAGTCGAGAAGGTCACATCAAATGACAACATTGCAGATCCGCTGACGAAAGCTGTTCTACAGCAAGTTTTTGAACGACACATACATAGTTCGGGTATTAGATGCTTGAGTGACTGGCTATAGGCCAAGTGGGAGATTGTTAGACATTATGTCCCATAGCGTCACTGTTTGTAAATGATATTGTATTATTGTACAAAATTAACTATGTGATAATGAAATTGCCTTTTGCCGTTTTGTAATATTATTTACTTTGACTTATAAATGGCGAAAGTCCATATGATGTACCTGGACTGAGAATGATATGAGACAGTATCAGTCCCCAAAGGTTTAATCATTAAATCCCCTAGTCGTAGTATTATCGAGACTGGACATCGATAATGCGGAATAGACTAGTATTGCGCTTGTGCACGTTGTGAGGGCACAACGGCATAGTTCTCATATATTTAAGTATTGGATACTTATGCAAGTGCGATAGGAGGTTGTGTTTTACCGATGGTACGGAAAACAGCTTCGCTCTGGATAGACCCCGCGGAATCCCATTGGTAGTATGTCTACGTGTCTATGGGAGGCCGCATCAGGGTAGGTGTATATGGTCTTAACCTGAGACTTACATCGCTAGTACTTGCGACAATCGGTAAACTTTGGTTTTGGTGGTTGGGGACCTTGACCGGTTCTGTGTACACCTCTTCTGGGTTTATCGAGAATCGTAGTGTACTGGATGTGATGTCAAGATGGAAGTATCGCTTCAGACATATGGAGGTGATGATCACGCAGGACACAGAACTAGCACTCTATAAAAGGTTGCAACCGTCGGGACAATATGACCAGGTCAGGATTGTCCGATTTAAAGAGACTAGTTGCTTGATGTCCGATATATGTTTCGTACGGGGCAGACACATCTCCAGCCCCAGGCCTAGCATGTGATCATCCGATACTGGATCGATGTACGCAATACTACGGTATACTACGCCTGATACAGATCTTATATTCCTATAAGAATATTTCTGGAGAATTGGGTAGGCATGGCGCTTTGCTAGAAGCCAACCTTGTCTTGTAAATCGGTAAAGACGTAGTATGAGGTACGTACGTGTTCGGATATCCGACGACCGTATTTACTGCCAAAATATCCGGAGATCTCTTGGGTCGCTTCCTGAAGATTCACCTATGATATTTGATTCGAACTTAATTAATCTTGGATTAATTGCGGAGAAACTTTATCTCGGATAAAGTGCCTTATTTAGAGAGAGAGAACGATTAATTTGGATTAATCGATAAAATTATTGTATTCGATATAATAATCGAAATTCGATTTCGACGCGAAATTAAAATTAGATTTTATCGGGCATACGAGTTATTTAGAATAAATTCGTAAGCGACGTAAATAATAATTTCGCGACGGATTTCGAACGATTATATTAAATCCGATTTAATTAACGCCGACGCTAGCTCGGTATTTCGGAAATATCGAACCCGAACGCGTGAGTGGACGTGGGCCCACTTTCATTGGGAAACATGTGGGGCCCACCTGACCACATGTCATTATATGCATTATTTTATTGATGATGCATTGCATGGTGATAGTGTATTTTACACTCAAATGTTATGCATGGAATTTGAGTGTTGGACACTCTAAGCCTTTGCATGGCTTGTGTCATAGATTTATTATTATTTAATAAATATTATGGCATAAATATAAATTGATTTTTTGGTATCAAAAATCAATTAGAACAAAAAGAAATTTCTCTCCTCTCTCTCTTTCATGACCGAAAACTGCATGCAGTTTTGGTCTCCATTTTCTTCCATTTTTGGTTGCCAAAAGATTGAAGAAAAGATTGTTGTTTGGAACATGCAAGGCTAGCACCTTCAAAGGGATCAAAAGAGGTGATAGGGAAACCATCAAAGAGCTTGGAATACAAAAGCTTGGAGCTTCAAGTCTTCTTCCTCCTCTTGGCCGAATCTTCCAACACTTGGAGCTTCCACCATTTGATCATCTTCTTCATCACATAGCTTTGTAAGTATGATTCCGCCATGCTTCAAGTCTTTTATATATATTCATTTATAGTATTTCATGAATGCTTAATCTTTCCTTGGGACATATTATAGAAACCAACAGTGTTGTCATAAAATGATTTACCAAAAATCAATTTATATTTATGCCATAATATTTATTAAATTAATAATAAATTTATGACACAAAACATGCAATGGCTTAGAGTGTCAAACACTCAAACTCCATGCAATGACATTGAGTGCAATGTACACAATCTACATGCAAAGCATTAGAATGACATGTGTCATGTGGGCCCCACACGTTTCCAAATGAAAGTGGGCCCACGTGCACTCACGCGTTCGGGTTCGATATTTCCGAAATACCGAGCTTACGTCGCACGACGTTAATTAAATCGAATTTAAATAAATAATTGCGCCTAGCGAAATTATTAATTACGTCGCTAACGAATTATTTCTAAATTAACTCGTTTGCCCGAATTAAAATCTAATTTTAATTCCGCGTCGAAATCTAATTTCGTTTAATATATCGAATATATTAATTTACCGATTAATTCCAAATTAATCGTTATCTCTCTCTAGACGATATTTTATCCCGGATAAAATATCTCCGTTATTAATCCTAGATTAATTTTTCTCTCTCTTCTGTATAATCCCAGATTATTCAAGAGTGCGAGTTGTGCGTCATCGGTGGATTATCGGGAAGCGACCCATGAGATCCCCGGATAATCTGGCAATAAATACGGTCGTCGGAGTATCCGAATCACGTACGTACCAAGTACTACGTTCTACCGATTTACGAGACAAGGTCGACTCCTAGCAAAGCACCAAGTCTACCCAATTCTCCGGACATATCCATTAAAGAATATTAAGACCTGTATCAAGCGTAGTATACTAATGTATTGTGCGTATCGGCCCAGTATCGGATAATCACGTGCTAGGGCTGGGGCTGGATAAGTGTCTGCCCCGTCCGAAACACATATCGGATGTCTGGTAACTAGTCTCTATAATCGGATATTCATGACCTGGTCATAATATCACGATTGGATGCGCATCACTTTAAGCACTAACACCGTATCCTGCGTGACATCATCTCCAATATGACTGAAGTGATACTTCCGTCTTGACATCACACCCAATACTCTACGATTCTCTGATAAACCCAGAAGAGGTGAACACAGAACCAGTTAAGATCCCCCACCACCAAAACCAAAGTTTACCGATTGTCGTAAGTATTAGCGATGTAAGTCTCAGGTTAAGACTATACACACCTACCTTGATTTCGGCCTCCCATAGACACCTAGTCATAATACCAATGGGATTCCGAAGGGTCTATCCAGAGCGAAGCTGTTTCCGTACCATCGGTGAAACACGACCTCCTATCGCACTTGCACAAGTATCCAATACTTATATATGAGAACTATGCCGTTGTGCCCTCACAACGCGCACAAGTGCAATACTAGCCTATTCCGCATTATCGATGTCCAGTCTCGATAATACTACGGCTAGGGATATTTAATGATTAATCCTTCGTGGACTGATACTGTCTCATATCATCTCAATCCAGGAACTAATCATAGGGACCTCTCTTCATTTATATATCTATGGTGATCTAATCACAAATGATGAGAGTGCAATTTCCTTATTACATAGTTAATTTGCTACAACAACACAATGATCTGTGCAAATAGTGACGCTATGGGTCATATTATCCAACAATCTCCCACTTGGCACGTAGCGAGTCACTCAAGTGTCCTACACTCGAACTATGTAAGGTTCGCTCAAATTGCTGAGAAAAAGGTTTTCGTCAGTGGATTTGCTTAATTATCGTCTGACGCGATTTACACGATCATCACATCGCCACGATGTATGATCCGAACGAATCAGATGATATAGAAGTATATATCTGGATCGTCGATGAGACCTTTAATTCCTTAGCCTATGCTGACGCCTAGCTCAGCTGCTAACAGAACTTTATCTAATCTTATTAGATTTATTTTCGACCCAGATGGTCTTCTATTGCTGCCTCAGCTGCAGCAATAATCCGCATTTGTTGTTTATTCGGCAACAGTTATCTTGCTAGGAAGATTTCCAGCTCACTGTCCCTGTTATTCAATCTTTATAGTACCGTAGTATTTTAATTGTTTGGAAACTTGCAGTAGTGATCCCAGTCACATCAAGTTCTCCATCTCCATAGATTAAGACAACATCTTTAGTTCTCTCAGATACTAACAGATGTTCTTAATCTTCAATCCAGTGACTATCACTTGGATTGACCCGATTGTGACTCCATATGCTCAAAGCGTATGAGACACCAATACAAGTACATTTTAAATGTACAATTTCCCAGAGAGTGTTAACAAACTCCAAATCTATCCCAGTAGATCTTTATTCCTTGAATAAAGGTTGTTACCCCCAGAATTCTACGGAGAATTTCTATTGAAAGCCAAGCTTTCACCAATTGCTTTATGGGAATTTCACTGTCAGTGCGCTCTCCCACTAACCTCCTTATATACACAAGAATTATTTAGTTTTGAATCAAATCATAAACCATTATGATTATTTCAAAATAACAGTTCCAAGAACCTTATGCTTGCATCAATCCAAACATGGATCGAATAACCCGCAAACCTTGTTTGTCAGTTATACAAAATCGTCAGGATGTTGAAAGCATCCTCCAAAAGGTTTCCTTTTCAAGAAAGCGATTTTGATCTGTAACTGACATATTCCATAAATGAAATATACAGTTATCAACAAGCATCTTCAAAATGGACTTACCATGGCAACAGGTAAAAGGTTGAACCGTTATTAACATAATGTTGATAACGATACCTTTCCGTCAAAAGCCCTGCTTTGTACGTTGGTATGTTGCCTTCCATGTATGTCTTCCTTGAAGACGTTTAATGTACCATAGGCAAAATGCCTTGTGGTACAACAACTAGTATCCAAAATAGTTGTTTATACATGGAATCCATTTCGGTTTCATGGCACTTTGCCATATTAGGGAGTCGATACCTCGTATCACTTCCTCATACGTAATCAGTTGGTGTACCTTAAAAGATTAAAATCTTTATGAGGTGAGATCAGAAACCCATACCCCAGGTTGTTTTCTGACTCTCTCTGATCTACGCGGTTTCTTGTGTATTTGAAGATTAATGGTATAGATTCATCATTGATGAACTATTTGTGTTCCATTAAGGACTTCGTGCTTTGAATAGTATTACTCCGATTTTCATCGAGTATCACTATCCTCCCACTGACCACTGCATATCGGTATTCCTCTCAGGAAAACCGCATGGTGGAGCACAAACATTGTTCTCATGTGGGATTTATAAGTACTATACTTATGGTTTCCCTTAGGATAACCTATATTGGCACTAATCCAATTTGGGTCCTTTAGTTTGGTATCATCCAAACGTCATGCCTGGCATACCCAAATTATCAGGAATAGAAACCTCGTTTCTTCCTGTTCATATCCTATATGATATCTGTCAAACAGATTTATAGGAACCTTATTTTAAATAAGTTTTGCACTGTTAAAACATATCATGTTGAAGGAAATTATAGCTCAGAGCGACTCGTGATAAACCTTATCATGTCCAACAAAAATTCGGTTTTTGGTTCGGACACACCGTCTAACTAACGTGTCTCGGGAGGAGTCCTCACATATGAAAGAATACCGTACTCTTTCATTTATATGAAACTTACTGCTTAAGTATTTTTCCATTTCGGTCTTACCGTGGCGGATAACACTATAGCCGATCTGTTTGTCTACTTCGTGTCGAAACGCTAAAGTTTCCGATCTGTGTTCTTCAAAAGAAACACATAACCACAACGTGATGTCACATCCGTTAAGGTCACGAAATATTCATGTTCACATCTAGCCTAGCTAGATATGGGCCCACTTACTTCACCATGAATAGGGCTAACAGATCGGTGGCCCTTTTACTATTACCAAGTAAATAGTATTTTAGGTATTTAACCTAATAAACTAGATTCGTAGACCTTATTTGAATAGTCAAATCAGTCCTAGTATCCACTCTTCAAAAAGTGTGGATATACGAGTCTTGTTTAATAAACTAGATTCGTAGACCTTATTTGAATAGTCAAATCAATCCTAGTACCCACTCTTCAAAAGTCTGGATATACGAGTCTTGTTTAATTGTGTCCCAGACAACAATGCCACAAATAAGTCTCTATTGATCAAATCAATTTGAGCTATTTATTTGTCATTTATATGTTTGAGATTTTTATTTATATTCAAAATATAAATTATGTTATTTACATCTAATGTATTTGTCTCAGTATCATCTTTACATAATGAAACACTTTAGTTTTTTAGAATATAAAGTTTTATCCGCATCGGATTAATCACTG
>SKCR01017547.1:0-40973 GCA_019454045.1 Zanthoxylum bungeanum | reverse complement strand
TCAGGGCGAGGGTCCCTATTGTCAGCGGTATTGGGTCGAGATGTGTGCCCAGGGTCGAGGTTGCCCCCGTTGTCGGTTGTAGTTCCGGGTCGAGATGCGTGCCAAGGGTCGAGGTGCCCACTACATCATCATATTCAGGGCGACCGGGGTCCCTATTGTCAGCGGTATGTGGTCGAGATGCGTGCCCTGGTCGAGGTTGCCCCCATTGTCGGTGTAGTTCCGGGTCGAGATGCGTGCCCCTGGTCGAGGTGCCCCCGTTGTCGGTTGAAGTTCAGGGTCGAGATTCGTGCCCAGGGTCGAGGTGCCAACTACATCATCATATTCAGGGCGAGGTCCCTCATTTCAGCGGTATTGGGTCGAGATGCGTGCCCAGGGTCGAGGTGCTCCCGTTGTCGGTTGTAATTCCGGTCGAGATGCGTGCCCAGGGTCGAGAAGCCCACTACATCATCAGTTCGAGGGTCGAGATGCCCTCATTGTCATTAGCAGTTCCGGGATGCGTTCCAGGGTCGAGGTGCCCATCGCACAAATCAACTCAGTTCGAAGCAACGGGCGACCAGGTGGCAGCTGGCGAGTCAGGTAAGTAAAATGCATTGCATTGTACTTTGATAGGATTGTCATTGTCACACATACACAAGTCCCATCAAAGTGGGGGAGACTGTAGGCATTGCATTTTTACACATTAGCCCAATGATGAGTCTCGTATGCAGGGCACTTACCTCTTTAGTCATGAAAGTCGCGGAAAACGGACGTTGGAAGGGTAAAGTTGGAAAATGGATTTTTTGTTGGATTTAACTTCGTTGTTGGCTCCGGTTGTTTGTTGGACTTCTGTTTCCAAAGCTTACCTTAGGCCCAAAACCCCATAGACCACTTACCAAACCCAAACCAAACATAAATACCTAAGCTACCTAAGAACACAAACCCACACGCCCATGGAGCCCCATTTACGCCCATATCCCCTCTATTAGGCAAGAACACATTATCACATGCTAAAATCAAGACAAATCCTTTCCTAAATAGAAGAAATCAAATCACATCCCTTTCCTAATCAAATCCAATCACAATCCTAAATTAGGAGATCTATTCCTTATGAGATACCAATTAGAATAAATGTCACTATCAATAGAAATATTATTCCTAGTCGGATAAGGAAAGTCTCCTCCTCATTCGCCTATAAAAAGAGGCCCTCACCACCCATTCAAACCCTAGCTCACATACCTCTCTCAACGCCTAAAGCACTCTCTTAAGCCTCCATTGCACGCCCAAGCATCCCATTGAAGCTCCCATTGCCGCACCTTTAAGATCAATTCCCTCAATTGCCGCATCTTCGCCCCTTCATCAATACCCTTCACGCCCAAGCCTTAAAATTCTAGCCTCCACTGCCGTATCTTAGCCACCATTCACAGCCCCAAAAAACACACCGAAATAACACCTTTCACAGCCCCTCAAGTCGCACAAAACCCCCTCCAATCACAGCCCCATTCAACGCCCAAACCAGTCTCAAAACAACACCCCTCACTGCACCATGAACTGCCGCAACTTAGCTCACTGTTCTGATCAGTTTTGGCAGTGAGTTGAGCCTATAAAACAGTCCTAAAATCACCCCAAAACTGTACTAAAAAACTGCATAAACACCCCCAAAAAACCCCTTAAAACCGCAGCCTCATTAGCCTTCAAAATCACTCGAAACAGTCCACTAAACGACCAAAACAGTGACCTGAACGGTGCAGCGAAAACAGCAGCGAAACGGACTTAAAACAGCAGCCCAAGCATCAAAACAACGAGGGAAAATGTTGAGTAGACAAATCGGAAAAGCATCGGATCACTCTCCCTTCCAACGGACGTGTAACGCTCTTTCTTAGACGACAAAAGAGGTTAGACCTGAGGGCACCCTTTTATCATTATCTTTCGTTTATTTTATTTAATTTGAAAATTATCGCATGAGAGTCGTTTGAGGCATGATGTGATTGTTGGATGAGCGGGATGTGTGTTCCCTTTTGTGGTAATCGAATGGAAACCCGAACGTAAATCCGTAGCCGATTCCGATGGACGGTAATGCGGTCTGGACTCAGGATACAACGCCACGTACCACTTAAGATGCACGTATCTCGTCTCATCCAAATTTGTATTTGAACATGTCATAGTTCTAGGCCATTTATTTATTATTTAAAGCATGGTTTAATTTAGTTTTTATTTATTTGTTAAAGCATAATTAGGTTGTTCCTTATGCATGTTATTAGTTTATGATGTGTTTGGAAAATGATTTATACATGTTGATTTAATGGTTCAATATGCTCGTTGTTTACATTGCGTGGAGTTATTTGGATGAAAGCATGTTAGATCTAAGTACATGTAGGACACAGAACCTGGGCGACGCTGTTCTAGGCTCGCGGCCTAGTTGGGAGTACGAAATAACATGGAGTCGCCACCCGGTGTGAACCGGGACAAAGATTTAAGGCCGCACTCACCCCTCGCAAGGGAAGACCTCAAACTGTTGGGTTCGGAATGGTCCCTTACTTATGTCACTTGTGATGATATAATTTGTGCAATGAATAACCAAGTCTACTCAATAATCATGCTCAAGGGTTACTTAGATCTAACATGCTTTCATCCAAATAACTCCACGCAATGTACACACAACGAGCATATTAAACCATTAAATCAACATGTATAAATCATTATCCAAACACATCATAAACTAATAACATGCATAAAGGACAACCTAAATATGCTTTAACAAATAAATAACAAACTAAATTAAACCATGCTTTAAATAATAAACGAATAACCTAAAGACTATAACATGCTCAAATACAAATTTGGATGAAACGAGATACGTGTATCTTAAGTGGTATGTGGCGTTGTATCCCGAGTGCAGACCATACTACCGTCCATCGGAATCGGCTATGGAATTTACGTCCGGGTTTCCATCCGATATACCACAAAAGGGAACACATATCCCGCTCATCCAACAATCACATCATGCCTCAAACGGCTCTCATGCGATAATATTCAAATTAAATAAAATAAACGAAAGATAATGAATTAAAGGTGTGCCTCAGGTCTAACCTCTTTTGTCGTTCCTCGAAAGCGCGTTACACGGCCGTCGGAAGGATTGATACTCCGCAACTTTTTTGGTTCACAAATCCAACGATTTTCCTCGCGGGTTCACTGCTCGGGTTGTTGTTTTCACTTCGTTTCTCTACTGTTTTAAGGGTATTTTCTGGTTACTATTTCAGGTCTATTAGGCTACTGTTTGGGGACTGTTTTCAGAGATTTGGACTGGTTTGGGCTACGGTTTGTGGACTGTTTTGGGGAAGCTTTTGGAACTGTTTTAGTGCTATTTTAGGGCTGTTTGGGGGTTAATGTGCGGCTGAACTGGGCTGGCAGTGAGGGTTAATGTGCGAAGGCTTGTCTGGTTAAAGGGATGTGTGTTTGTTGAATCATGAATGGGCTGAGTTTGGAGTGCTGCTTGTGTGCGTCTTGTGTGTGTGAAGTTAGGTGGCAAGGTCGTGGGCTGGTGTAAGGCAATGTGGGGACGTCTCAAGGCTGCTATGCGGTTTGTGGGTAGGTGGCGAGAAGGAAATAAGCGGTGTGGCAGGCTAAGAGTGAGGCTTGAAGCAGCGTGATGAGTGGAGGGGCCTTGGTGCGTGATAGTGGGCGTGAAGGCACGGTTTCGTGCGTGAAGAATGGGCGTGAGGGCAGGCTGTGTTGATGTGAAGTTGATGCGTGAGGTTTGTCAGCAAATGGGGCGAAGGTGAGCTTGGTTCTTTTGTCGTTGAAGTGGGCTTTATGGTTTAGTTGGTGGATGGTGCGTGAGTGAAGTGTTTTTGGTCTTATGGCGTGAAGGTTTACGTGAAGGAGGGGTGATGGCTGTTGGGCGAGATGAGAGCAAGGGTCATTGGGCGTGGTTGTTAAGGTGAGTAGGTGGCGTTAGGGTGATGGCGTGGAGCAGGCTGGCTGGTTGCGTGGAGGGTTAAAGGTTATTATTTTTTTGTATTTTTTGTGTGAATCTGCCAGGGTTTGAATTGTGTGGAGAAGGGTTATATTTATATGCCAAGTGAGGGGGGTTTACCTTATTTGGGTAGGAAAGGGAGATTGTAATAATTGGGAGATATTTTTTTAATAAAATGTGATAAGGAAATCTTTTAATTTAGGGAAGTGATTTTTGTATTTTAGGAAAGAGATTAATTTAATTTAGGAAGGTGATTTAATTTGTGAATGTTATTTAAATTAATTTAATTTAAGCTTAATTTTAATTTGTTTTAATTTAATTTGTGACATGTATTTTAAATGTTTTAATTATTTATTTGGTGAGATGTGTTTTAAATGTTTTAATTATTTTTGGATGTGATCTAATAGGTTTAGTGTGTGGTTTGGTTCTTAGGTAGGCTTGGGTATTTGTGTTTGGTTTGGGTTTGGTAAGTGGTCTATGGGGTTTGGGCCTAAGGTAAGCTTTGAAACGGAAGTCCAACAAACAACCGGAGCAAAACAACGAGGTTAAATCCAACGAAAATTCCCATTTTCCAACTTACCCTTCCAACTTCCGTTTCCCGCGACTTCATGACTAAAGAGGTAGTTGCCTCCATATGAGACTCATCATTGGGCTAATGTGTAAAAAATGCAATGCCTACAGTCGCCCCCACTTTGATGGGACTTGTGCAGTGTGTGACAATCACAATCCTATCAAAGTACGTGCAATGCATTTTCAATTACCTGGCTCGCCAGCTGCCACCTGGTTTGCCTGCTGCTTCAAACTGAGTTGATTATGCGATGGGCACCTCGACCCTGGGACGCATCCCGGAACTGCTAATGACAACGGGGGCACCTCGACCCTCGAACTGATGATGTAGTGGGCACCTCGACCCTGGGCACGTATCTCGACCCGGAACTACAACCGACAACGGGGGCACCTCGACCCTGGGCACGTATCTCGACCCAATACCGTTGACAATAGGGACCTCACCCTGAATATGATGATGTAATGGGCACCTCGACCCTGGGCACGCATCTCGACCCGGAACTACAACCGACAACGGGGGAACCTCGACCCTGGGCACGCATCTCGACCCAATACCGCTGACAATATGGACCTCGCCCTGAATATGATGATGTAGTGGGCACCTCGACCCTGGGCACGCATCTTGACCCGGACTTACAATCGACAACGGGGACACCTCGACCTTGGGCATGCATCTCGCCAAATACCGCTGATAATAGGGACCTCGCCTTGAATATGATGATGTAGTGGGCACCTCGACCCTGGGCACGCATCTCAACCCGGAACTACAACCGACAACGGGGGCACCTCGACCCTGGGTATGCATCTCGACCCAATACCACTGACAATAGGGACCTCGCCCTGAATATGATGATGTAGTGGGTACCTCGACCCTGGGCACGCATCTCGACCCAATACCGCTAACAATAGGAACCTCGCCCTGAATATGATGATGTAGTGGGCACCTCGACCCTAGGCACGCATCTCGACACGGAACTACAACCGTCAACGGGGGCACCTCGACCCTGGGCACGCATCTCGACCCAATACCGCTGACAATAGGGACCTCGCCCTGAATATGATGATGTAGTGGGCACCTCGACCCTGGGCACGCATCTAGACCTGGACTTACAACTGACAACGGGGGCACCTCGACCTTGGGCACGTATCTCGACCCAATACCGCTGACAATAGGGACCTCGCCCTGAATATGATGATGTAGTGGGCACCTCGACCCTAGGCACGCATCTTAACCCGGAACTACAACCGACAACGGGGGCACCTCGACCTTGGGCATGCATCTCGACCCAATACTGCTGACAATAGGGACCTCGCCCTGAATATGATGATGTAGTGGGCACCTCGACCCTGGGCACGCATCTTGACCCGGACTTACAACCGACAACGGGGGCACCTCGACCTTGGGCATGCATCTCGCCCAATACCGCTGACAATAGGGACCTCGCCCTGAATATGATGAGTAGTGGGTACCTCGACCCTGGGCACGCATCTCGACCCGGAACTACAACCGACAACGGGGGCACCTCGACCCTGGGTATGCATCTCGACCCAATACCACTGATAATAGGGACCTCGCTCTGAATATGATGATGTAGTGGGTACCTCGACCATGGGTACGCATCTCGACCCAATACCGCTGACAATAGGGACCTCGCCCTGAATATGATGATGTAGTGGGCACCTCGACCCTAGGCACGCATCTCGACCCGGAACTACAACCGTCAACGGGGGCACCTCGACCCTGGGCACGCATCTCGACCCAATACCGCTGACAATAGGGACCTCGCCCTGAATATGATGATGTAGTGGGCACCTCGACCCTGGGCACGCATCTCGACCTGGACTTACAACTGACAACGGGGGCACCTCGACCTTGGGCACGTATCTCGACCCAATACCGCTGACAATAGGGACCTCGACCTGAATATGATGATGTAGTGGGCACCTCGACCCTAGGCACGCATCTCAACCCGGAACTACAACCGACAACGGGGGCACCTCGACCTTGGGCATGCATCTCGACCCAATACCGCTGACAATAGGGACCTCGCCCTGAATATGATGATGTAGTGGGCACCTCGACCCTGGGCACGCATCTTGACCCGGACTTACAACCGACAACGGGGGCACCTCGACCTTGGGCATGCATCTCGCCCAATACCGCTGACAATAGGGACCTCGCCCTGAATATGATGATGTAGTGGGTACCTCGACCCTGGGCACGCATCTCGACCCGGAACTACAACCGACAACGGGGGCACCTCGACCCTGGGTATGCATCTCGACCCAATACCACTGACAATAGGGACCTCGCTCTGAATATGATGATGTAGTGGGTACCTCGACCCTGGGTACGCATCTCGACCCAATACCGCTGACAATAGGGACCTCGCCTTGAATATGATGATGTAGTGGGCACCTCGACCCTAGGCACGCATCTCGACCCGGAACTACAACCGTCAACGGGGGCACCTCGACCCTGGGCAGGCATCTCGACCCAATACTGCTGACAATAGGGACCTCGCCCCGAATATGATGATGTAGTGGGCACCTCGACCCTGGGCACGCATCTCGACCCAATACCGCTGACAATAGGGACCTCGCCCCGAATATGATGATGTAGTGGGCACCTCGACCCTGGGCACGCATCTCGACCTGGACTTACAACTGACAACGGGGGCACCTCGACCTTGGGCACGTATCTCGACCCAATACCGATGACAATAGGGACCTCGCCCTGAATATGATGATGTAGTGGGCACCTCGACCCTAGGCACGCATCTCAACCCGGAACTACAACCGACAACGGGGGCACCTCGACCTTGGGCATGCATCTCGACCCAATACCGCTGACAATAGGGACCTCGCCCTGAATATGATGATGTAGTGGGCACCTCGACCCTGGGCACGCATCTTCACCCGGACTTACAACCGACAACGGGGGCACCTCGACCTTGGGCATGCATCTCGCCCAATACCACTGACAATAGGGACCTCGCCCTGAATTTGATGATGTAGTGGGTACCTCGACCCTGGGCACGCATCTCGACCCAATACCGCTGACAATAGGGACCTCGCCCTGAATATGATGATGTAGTGGGCACCTCGACCCTAGGCACGCATCTCGACCCGGAACTACAACCGTCAACGGGGGCACCTCGACCCTGGGCACGCATCTCGACCCAATACCGCTGACAATAGGGACCTCGCCCTGAATATGATGATGTAGTGGGCACCTCGACCCTGGGCACGCATCTCGACCTGGACTTACAACTGACAACGGGGGCACCTCGACCTTGGGCACGTATCTCGACCCAATACCGCTGACAATAGGGACCTCGCCCTGAATATGATGATGTAGTGGGCACCTCGACCCTAGGCACGCATCTCAACCCGGAACTACAACCGACAACGGGGGCACCTCGACCTTGGGCATGCATCTCGACCCAATACCGCTGACAATAGGGACCTCGCCCTGAATATGATGATGTAGTGGGCACCTCGACCCTGGGCACGCATCTTGACCCGGACTTACAACCGACAACGGGGGTACCTCGACCTTGGGCATGCATCTCGCCCAATACCACTAACAATAGGGACCTCGCTCTGAATATGATGATGTAGTGGGTACCTCGACCCTGTACGCATCTCGACCCAATACCGCTGACAATAGGGACCTCGCCCTGAATATGATGATGTAGTGGGCACCTCGACCCTGGGCACGCATCTCGACCTGGACTTACAACTGACAACGGGGGCACCTCGACCTTGGGCATGCATCTCGACCCAATACCGCTGACAATAGGGACCTCGCCCTGAATATGATGATGTAGTGGGTACTTCGACCCTGGGCACGCATCTCGACCCGGAACTACAACCGACAACGGGGGCACCTCGATCCTGGGCACGCATCTCGACCCAATACCGCTGACAATAGGGACCTCGCCCTGAATATGATGATGTAGTGGGCACCTCGACCCTAGGCACGCATCTCAACCCGGAACTACAACCGACAACGGGGGCACCTCGACCTTGGGCATGCATCTCGACCCAATACCGCTGACAATAGGGACCTCACCCTGAATATGATGATGTAGTGGGCACCTCGACCCTAGGCACGCATCTCAACCTGGAACTACAACCGACAACGGGGGCACCTCGACCTTGGGCATGCATCTCGACCCAATACCGCTGACAATAGGGACCTCGCCCTGAATATGATGATGTAGTGGGCACCTCGACCCTGGGCACGCATCTTGACCCGGACTTACAACCGACAACGGGGGCACCTCGACCTTGGGCATGCATCTCGCCCAATACCGCTGACAATAGGGACCTCGCCCTGAATATGATGATGTAGTGGGTACCTCGACCCTGGGCACGCATCTCGACCCGGAACTACAACCGACAACGGGGGCACCTCGACCCTAGGTATGCATCTCGACCCAATACCACTGACAATAGGGACCTCGCTCTGAATATGATGATGTAGTGGGTACCTCGACCCTGGGTACGCATCTCGACCCAATACCGCTGACAATAGGGACCTCGCCTTGAATATGATGATGTAGTGGGCACCTCGACCCTAGGCACGCATCTCGACCCGGAACTACAACCGTCAACGGGGGCACCTCGACCCTGGGCAGGCATCTCGACCCAATACCGCTGACAATAGGGACCTCGCCCCGAATATGATGATGTATGTAGTGGGCACCTCGACCCTGGGCACGCATCTCGACCCAATACCGCTGACAATAGGGACCTCGCCCCGAATATGATGATGTAGTGGGCACCTCGACCCTGGGCACGCATCTCGACCTGGACTTACAACTGACAACGGGGGCACCTCGACCTTGGGCACGTATCTCGACCCAATACCGATGACAATAGGGACCTCGCCCTGAATATGATGATGTAGTGGGCACCTCGACCCTAGGCACGCATCTCAACCCGGAACTACAACCGACAACGGGGGCATCTCGACCTTGGGCATGCATCTCGACCCAATACCGCTGACAATAGGGAGCTCGCCCTGAATATGATGATGTAGTGGGCACCTCGACCCTGGGCACGCATCTTCACCCGGACTTACAACCGACAACGGGGGCACATCGACCTTGGGCATGCATCTCGCCCAATACCACTGACAATAGGGACCTCGCCCTGAATTTGATGATGTAGTGGGTACCTCGACCCTGGGCACGCATCTCGACCCAATACCGCTGACAATAGGGACCTCTCCCTGAATATGATGATGTAGTGGGCACCTCGACCCTAGGCACGCATCTCGACCCGGAACTACAACCGTCAACGGGGGCACCTCGACCCTGGGCTCGCATCTCGACCCAATACCACTGACAATAGGGACCTCGCCCTGAATATGATGATGTAGTGGGCACCTCGACCCTGGGCACGCATCTCGACCTGGACTTACAACTGACAACGGGGGCACCTCGACCTTGGGAACGTATCTCGACCCAATACCGCTGACAATAGGGACCTCGCCCTGAATATGATGATGGTTGGCACCTCGACCCTAGGCACGCATCTCAACCCGGAACTACAACCGACAACGGGGGCACCTCGACCTTGGGCATGCATCTCGACCCAATACCGCTGACAATAGGGACCTCGCCCTGAATATGATGATGTAGTGGGCACCTCGACCCTGGGCACGCATCTTGACCCGGACTTACAACCGACAACGGGGGTACCTCGACCTTGGGCATGCATCTCGCCCAATACCACTGACAATAGGGACCTCGCTCTGAATATGATGATGTAGTGGGTACCTCGACCCTGGGTACGCATCTCGACCCAATACCGCTGACAATAGGGACCTCGCCCTGAATATGATGATGTATGGGCACCTCGACCCTGGGCACGCATCTCGACCTGGACTTACAAATGACAACGGGGGCACCTCGACCTTGGGCATGCATCTCGACCCAATACCACTGACAATAGGGACTCGCCCTGAATATGATGATGTAGTGGGTACTTCGACCCTGGGCACGTATCTCGACCCGGAATACAACCGACAACGGGGGCACCTCGATCCTGGGCACGCATCTCGACCCAATACCGCTGACAATAGGGACCTCGCCCTGAATATGATGATGTAGTGGGCACCTCGACCCTAGGCACGCATCTCGACCCCGAACTACAACCGACAACGGGGGCACCTCGACCCTGGGCACGCATCTCGACCCAATTACCGCTGACAATATGGACCTCGCCATGAATATGATGATGTGGTTGGCACCTCGACCCTGGGCACGCATCTCGACCCGGAACTACAACCGACAACGGGGGCACCTCGACCCTGGACACGCATCTCGACCTACCGCTGACAATAGGGAACTCGCCTGAATATGATGAAGAGGGCACCATCGACTTGGGCACGCTTCTCGACCGAAACTACAACCGACAACGGGGGCACCTCGACTCTGGGCACGCATCTCCACCCAATACCGCTGACAATAGGGACCCTCGCCCTGAATATGATGATGGAGTGGCACCTCGACCCTGGGCACGCATCTCGACCCAATACCGTTGACAATATGGGACCTCGCCCTGAATATGATGATCTGGTTGTGCTAACCACGTACCTAGGGTGTCGCAGATATGATGATAGTGGTCCATTTCCGAAACGTGCTCCATTTCCGGAGTGCCATTTTTGGCATGCTAAACCCCATTTCCGAGGCATCGCCGATGTGATGATGGTCCATTTCCCAACCGAGTTGATAAAGTAGGCCTCGACCCTGGGATTCATTCCAAAACTGCTGGTGAAGTGGCCTCGGCCCTGGGATTCATTCCTTGGATGAAATTCTGACGATGTGGGCCTCGGCACTGGGATTCATTCCCTGGTTCATATCGAAAATTCTGGCGATATGGGATTCATTCCCGATTTTGTTGATGTGGGCCTCAGCCTTGGGATTTAATTCCCTGGATTCATTCCAAAACTTTTGCTGATGTGGGCCTTGCCCCTGGGATTCGTTCCCTGGATTATTCCAAAATTCTGCTGAGTGGGCCTCGCCCTGGGATTCATTCCCTAGATTCATGATGTCCAAAACCTGCTGAGTTGGGGCCTCGGCCATGGGATTCATTCCAAAATTCTGCTGATATAGACCTCGGCCCTGGATTCATTCCTGATTCATTCCAAAGACTGACGATGTGGGCCTCGACAATGGGATTCATTCCCTGGATTCATTCCAAATTCTGACGATGTGGGCCTCGGCCCTGGGATTCATTCCCAGGATTCATTCCAAAATTATGCTGATATGGGCCTCGGCCCTGGGATTCATTCCCTGGATTCATTCCAAAACTCTGCTAATTGTTAGACAGTAATGACCCATAGCGTCACTATTTTGTAAATGATATTGTATTATTGTACAAAATCAACTATGTAGTAATGAAATTGCCTTTTACCGTTTTGTAATTTATTTACTTTGATATATAAATGGTAAAAGTCCCTATGATTAGTTCCGGAATGTGATGATATGAGACAGTATCAATCCATAAAGGTTTAATCATTAAATATCCCTAGTCGTAGTATTATCGAGATTGGACATCGATAATGCGGAATAGACTAGTACTGCACTTGTGCATGTTGTGAGGTACAACGGCATAGTTCTCATATATTTAAGTATTGGATACTTATGCAAGTGCGGTAGGAGGTTGTGTTTTACCGATGGTACGGAAAACAGCTTCGCTCTGGATAGACCCCACGGAGTCCCATTGGTAGTATGTCTGCGTGTCTATGGGAGTCCGCTTCAGGGTAGGTGCATATGATCTTAACCTGAGATTTGCATCGCTAGTACTTACGACAATCGGTAAAATTTAGGTTTGGTGGTCCAGGGCTTTAACGAGTTCTGTGTATACCTCTTCTGGGTTTATCGAGAATCGTAGTGTACTGGGTGTGATGTCAAGATGGAAGTATCACTTCAGACATATGGAGATGATGATCGCGAGGGATACAGAACGAGTACTCTATAATGGTTGCAACAATCGGGATAATATGACTAGGTCAGGATTATCCGATTCAAAGAGACTGGTTGCTTGATGTCCGATATGTGTATCGTACGGGGCAGACACATATCCAGCCCCAGGCCTTACATGTGATCATCCGATACTGGTTCGATATACACTATACTACGGTACTACGCCTGTCATAGATCTAATATTCCAGTAAGAATATTTCTAGAGAATTGGGTAGGCATGGCGTTTTGCTAGAAGCTAACCTTGTCTTGTAAATCGGTAAAAACGTAGTACTAGGTACGTACGTGTTCGAATAGTTCGACAACCGGATTTACTGCCAACATATCAGAGGTCTCTTGGGTCGCTTCCCGAAGATTCACCGATGACGTATGATTCAAACTCGATTAATCTTGGATTAATTACGGAGAGACTTTATCTTGGATAAAGTACTAATAAAGAGAGAGAACGATTAATTTAGAATTAATCGTAAAATTATTATATTCGATATAATAATCGGAATTCGATTTCGACGCGAAATTGAAATTAGATTTTAATTCGGGCAAACGAGTTAATTTAGAATTAATTCGTTAGCGACGTAAAATAATTTCGCTAGGCGCAATTATTTATTTAAATTCGATTTAATTAACGTCGCGACGTAAGCTCGGTATTTCGGAAATATCGAACCCGAACGCGTGAGTGCACGTGGGCCCACTTTCATTTGGAAACGTGTGGGGCCCACATGACACTTGTCATTATTTGCATTATTTAATCAAGATGTATTGCATGAAGATAGTGTACAAAGCACTCAAGGTATTGCATGGAAATTGAGTGTTAGACACTCTAAGTCTTTGCATGGTTTGTGTCATAAGTATATTATTATTTAATATAATTATGACATAAATATAAATTGATTTTTGAGACAAAAATCAAACACTTCTCTCCCTCTCTAATTACCGAAACTGTGACAGTTTCTCAGCTCTCCATTTTCAGGTTTTTGTTGCAAAAGCTTGAAGAATTTGTGTTTGTTTGGAACATAAAAAACACATCTTTGGCTAGCACCATCAAGGGATCATACAAGGTGTTATGGGAAACTCATCTTAGAGCTTGGAAGGATCAATTAAGCTTGGAGCTTCTCTTCTTCTTGCTTGGCCGAATCCTCCACTGCACAAAGGAGAAAGTTTTGCTTCATCAACGCATCCGCAATCCGTTTTTGTGAGTATTGTTTCCGCCATTACTTCAATATAGTTCATTCTTATATATATATTTTGCTTGTTTTGATCTTGGGACATGGTTATTAGATTTCCAACAATGGTATCAGAGCCTAAAAATGCATGCAAATATATTAGGATGTTATTTGGGGAAAATTGTTTGAAGCATGATTTGATGAGTTTGCTTGATTAAATATGCTTAGATGTATGTTAAATGGATTATACATCATCAATTTCATGGAAAATAAATTGGATTAATTTTTCCAACCCCAATGAGGCTTGGCCGAATACATGCAAGCATGTGGACTAGATGATTTTTTAATTTTAAGAAATTGGATGACTTGAAATAATATGGAGATGATCATTTGTAACTTGATTGGATTGAAAACGAAATCGGAACCATATTAATCACCTTGGCCGAATGCTTGATGATGATTAGGGACTTGATTTTTTGATTAAATAATGTTGGACATGTATTTAAGATAAAAATATGATTAATAGATTAATTTGATATTTTGGGAATATTGATTTAAAGGATTAATCATGAAAATACACTTTAATTAATTAAGTTATATAAATTTGGAATTTTAAAATTTAGTTAATTGGGCTAAATTGGAATTGGGCCTAAAACTATTATATTTGGTCATAAATGGGCTTGGTTGGGCCAAGTAGATTTGGACCATTTGGATTGGATCCAAAATGGGCCTAAATCACCCATTTAAGTCCAAATGTAATAAATGGGCTTTTATGTTTAATTGGGCCTTATGGGCTTGATATTGATTTTATGGCAAATGAGGGTGATTCCTTATTGGGCTTGGAAATTGGGTTTGACCCACATTGACCAAGGCCCAAGCCTAATGAAATCAATAGAAAGCCCATCGGACTTTAATTAAACGGACATTAGATGTTAGTTGGGCTTTGAGACCCAATTGTACTAGATTTGGAATCTAAGTTATAAAAGCACAATAAAAGTGTATATATTTAATTTAGAATTAAATAAAAGGATTAGTATTGAATACGACTTGAATTGGATTTAACGAGTAGTTCGATATAATTCGTGAATTCATACCATAAGTATTTATTCACAAAACGAGTTGGACTCGCGCAAATGCAAACAATTGTTTGAACATTGTATTGTCACCTAATTAAAGACTAATTAATTGGATTTGATTGGTTGTATAACATGCCTTGAATGAATGAATGAATGTGGATGTGTTGTATGAATAGTGTATATCGGATGGATATTAGAAGGGAAGGGTAATTTTAGATATTATTGTAAATTTGGAATTTATAAATTGGACCTGCGAGTCCAGCCTTATCTCTTTATCTCTTTGTATTCTCTTCTCACCTAATTCCCCTCAATGTAAATGAGGTTTCTCTTATTGTATTATGTAATTGGGTAGAAGTAGAATAGTGCTAGCGGGGAGAGGAAAGGGAGTGATTTGTTCTAGGAACAAGTTGTTTATATATCCATCCGCATATCACTATTACTTTACTTTACGCGCTTTATGATGTTTTAGAAGCATGCTTAAGGGTGTATGATGATGAGACCTAACAAAGATAAATTAATTGGTTGCCAATTACGCGAAAAATCCCTCAAACAATATTAAGCGATTTTCCTTCCGTTGAATGATTCTTTCTCAAGATCCGAAATTGGCATTGGTTTGTTGGCCAAAGTCAAGACCTTTGTCAATTGAGGATGTGTTTGAATCATGAGAGTTTTGTTCCACATCGGTGTCCTGTCCAAGTTGTGATTTGTTGGCCAAAGTCAAGATCACTTCTTGTCCATCGACATTGATTACGAAACTTTCCTTGTCAATGGGTCCCGCTTAACTGGAATCATTAGGTTTGTTGTGCCAAAGCCAAGGCTTAGTTGATTCAGAGGAAATGGTTAGGAAAATGTATTGGATACATTGACGTATGTATTAGATATATATGTTTTGGACTTGGATGTCCACCTACGGATCTAGGAATTGGATGGGATCCAATTGATCTTCGAGATCTACCTAGTTAAATATCATACAACTTGTTGGCCAAAGTCAAGGTTGTGTGTTATTTAACGGGATCCTAGCCCACTAGGAAATTGGATTTCCCGAGTACTCAACAGAGGGTTAGAGACTTGTAGAAAATAGTGGGAGGCTAGTATTGAGTTTGCAATTTCATTCAGATACTTAGCTTTACGCGCTTACAAAATTTATTTCGTCAATTTTTTAACATTAGTTGGACTAATAAAATGTTATTTTTTTTTATGTAACAGTTAGACTGTACCCACATATCGTTAACTAGATAATTAGATTATCGTAGTTAAGATGGCAACAAGGGAAATGTCCGTGACATAATCATAGGTGATAATATGTTCAAGGGCACCACTCGCCGACTGGGAAATGAACCTAAGGATAGTCCTTGGGGCGGAGAGGATACTGTATACGATACAAAGACCTCTCGGGCCTAAGCCCACTGAGCCACTTGAGCTGGAGTTATGGAAAACTCACAGTGATGATAGTGACACGGCTCAGTCGATCATGCTTGCTTCAATGACTCAACACTTTCGTCGCCAAAATAGGGACTTGGATCCTTATAATATGATGGCAAGATTGCAAGATCTTCACCGCACTAATAAGCGGATGGCAAGGTACGAGTTAGTGAAGAAAATCTTTCGCTCCCGTATGACTGATGGTAGTTCTGTTGAGGTCCATGGGACTCAAATGATAGCCGATCTTGATGAATTGGTTAATATGGGTATAGTCTTAGAGGCTGAGCTGGCTATAGATGTAATTTTACAGTCACTACCCGATACTTGGAAACAGATTGTCATCAACTACAAATTGATGAATTCGGATGATACTCTTGGAGAGTTATTGTCGATTCTCAGGAGTCAGAAAAAGACTTCTGAAAGGCAACAAGCGCGAGGCGCACTTTGCATCAACATCTCAAACGCCGAAAGCTGGGCTCAAGGCAACTGGGGGTGTTAAGAAGAAAAAGCATAAGAACAAAGGCAAGGCCAAGTCAACAAAGGCTTCTGGGAAGCCAAGGGACAAGTCTCAAGATGTTTGCCTGAAATGCGGCAAGAGAGGTCACTGGAAGCGTGACTGCCGCATAAACAAGGGACATAAGGAGGACATACAGGCGGGCAAGGCTCCGGCCTCAGGTATGTTTGTTATTTAGATAAATATGACTACTTCCAGTCTTAATAAAAATTGGATTTTTGATTCTGGCTGTGGTTCTCATATTTGTACTGATGTTAGGATCTGCATGATAGCAGGAGACTGGCTTCGGGGGAGGTAGATCTACGAGTTGGAAATGGAACTTCTGTTGCTGTTTTGGCCGTAGGCACTTTTGTTTTGGAACTGCCCTCGGGGCATGTACTTAAACTAAATGACTGTTATTTTGTTCCTAGTTTAACTAGGAATATTATTTCTGTATCTTTGTTAACCCAAACAGGGTACACTTTTGTATTCAAAAACACCAGGTGTTATTTATATATGAATGATGCAGAAATTGCAGTGCTGATGCAAATAATGGTCTTTATATTTTGAATATAAATGAATCTCCAAAATGTAAAATAACAAACAAAAGGCTCAAAATGAGTAATCCAAAGAAGAAACTTATTTGTGGCATTGTCGTCTGGGACACATCAACAAGACTCGCATATCCACACTTTCGAAGAGTGGGTACTTGGACGGATTTGATCCAAATTCATATGACGTCTGCGAATCTTGTTTATTAGGCAAAATGCCTAAATCACCTTTTAGTGGTAAAGGTGAACGTGCCACTGAACTGTTAGCCCTCGTTCATAGTGACGTTTGTGGGCCCATGTCTAGCCAGGCTAGAGGTGGATATCGATACTTCGTAACCTTTACGGATGATGCATCACGTTATGGTTATGTGTATCTAATGATGCACAAGTCGGAAACTTTTGAGAAATTCAAAGAGTTTCGACACGAAGTTGAAAAACAAACAGGCAAGAGTATTAAAACATTACGGTCGGACCGTGGTGGCGAATACTTAAGTAATGAGTTTCAAGATTACTTGAAAAATATGGTATTCTTTCACAATGGACTCCTCCTGGGACACCACAATTAAATGGTGTGTCTGAACGGAGAAACCGTACCTTGCTTGACATGGTAAGGTCGATGATGAGTCGCACTGAGCTGCCTATATCCTTCTGGGGACATGCATTAGAAAGTGCAATTCTTATTTTGAATAGGGTTCCGTCAAAGTCTGTTGATCAGACTCCGTATGAGATATGGACAGGAAAGAAACCAGGTTTCTCATTCCTGAAGGTTTGGGGTTGCTGGGCATACGTCAAACGTTTGGAAGGTACCAAACTTGAACCCAAATCAGATAAATGCCTATTTGTTGGATATCCTAAGGAAACCAAAGGATATTACTTCTATAACCCAAAAGAGAACAAAGTATTTGTTGCTCTACATGCGGTTTTCCTTGAGAAGGAATTCCTAAATGCAGTGTTTAGTGGGAGGAAAGTAGAACTCGATGAAAGTCGTAGTGATACTGTTCCTGGCATTGAATCAAGAACGGAACATGAACAGTCCATCCAGGATGAGACTGAACCACAATCTTCAGTTACACAAGGACTACGTAGGTCGGAGAGAGTCAGGGTAATACCTGAGAGGTATGGATTCCTGATCTCACCTCATGTAGATATTAATCTTATTGAGGATACTGAACCGGCTACGTATGAGGAAGCGATACAGGGTATCGAATCCACTTTATGGCAAGAAGCCATGAAGGCCGAAATGGATTCCATGTATACCAACCAAGTTTGGACACTGGTTGATGCACCAGAAGGCGTAAAACCTATTGGATGCAAATGGGTCTTCAAAAAGAAGACAGACATGGATGGCAACGTTCAAACGTACAAAGCTAGGCTCGTAGCGAAGGGGTATCGTCAACAACTTGGAGTTGATTATGACGAAACTTTCTCACCCGTTGCCATGATTAAATCCATTCGGATAATGCTTGCAATAGCTGCATATTACGATTACGAAATATGGCAGATGGACGTTAAAACCGCTTTCCTTAACGGAAACCTGTTGGAGGATGTTTATATGCAACAACCTGACGGTTTTATCGCACCAAGACTTGCAAACAAGGTTTGTAAGTTAAATCGGTCCATTTATGGACTGAAGCAAGCATCGAGGTCATGGAACCAACGTTTTGATGAGGTCATAAAAGAATATGATTTCATTCAAAACGTAGATGATCCTTGTGTATATAAGAAGGTTAGTGGGAGTGCACTGACTTTTATTGTCCTTTATGTCGACGATGTATTGCTTATAGGCAATGACATTCCCATGTTAACGTCGGTGAAAGCTTGGCTTTCATTGAAATTCTCCATGAAAGATCTGGGAGAAGCAGCTTTTATTCTAGGAATAAAGATCTACCGGGATAGATCTAGAAGGCTACTTGGACTCTCCCAGAGTACATATATTGATAAAGTGTTGAAGAGATTCAACATGGATCAGTCCAAGAAGGGACTGTTGCCAACATCACATGGCGTCTTTCTATCTAGGGACATGTGTCCTAAAACACAAGATGAGAGAGACAACATGAGTCGGACTCCGTTCGCCTCGGCAGTCGGATCGATCATGTATGCCATGATATGTACACGACCTGATGTGTCCTATGCTTTGAGCATGTGCAGTCGATATCAGGCCGATCCAGGACAGGATCACTGGATGGCGGTTAAGAATATCCTTAGATATCTTAAAAGAACTAAGGATGTTTTCTTAATCTATGGAGATGGAGAACTTGAGGTATCTGGGTATACCGATGCAAGTTTCCAAACCGACAGAGACGACTTCAAGTCGCAAACAGGGTACATATTTTGCTTGAATAACGGAGCAGTGAGCTGGAAATCTTCCAAGCAAGATACTGTTGCCGATTCAACAACTGAAGCGGAGTATATTGCAGCAGCTGAAGCAGCAAAAGAGGCAGTTTGGATCCGAAAATTCCTAATTGGATTAGGAGTAGTTCCGTTAGCAGCTGAGCCTGTTCCATTGTATTGTGACAATAGCGGGGCTATAGCACAGGCTAAGGAACCAAGGTCTCATCAACGATCCAAACATGTTCTTCGACGATTCCATCTGATTCGAGAGATCATACATCGTGGCGATGTGAAGATCGAGAAGATCGCATCAGAGGATAATATTGCAGATCCGCTGACGAAGGCTATTCCTCGGGAAAAGTTTGAGCGACATGTACATAGTTCAGGTATTAGATGCTTGAGTGACTGGCTATAGGCCAAGTGGGAGATTGTTAGACAGTAATGACCCATAGCGTCACTATTTTGTAAATGATATTGTATTATTGTACAAAATCAACTATGTAGTAATGAAATTGCCTTTTACCGTTTTGTAATTTATTTACTTTGATATATAAATGGTAAAAGTCCCTATGATTAGTTCCGGATTGTGATGATATGAGACAATATCAATCCATAAAGGTTTAATCATTAAATATCCATAGTCGTAGTATTATCGAGATTGGACATCGATAATGCGGAATAGACTAGTACTGCACTTGTGCATGTTGTAAGGGTACAACGGCATAGTTCTCATATATTTAAGTATTGGATACTTATGCAAGTGCGGTAGGAGGTTGTGTTTGTTTTACCGATGGTACGGAAAACAGCTTCGCTCTGGATAGACCCCACGGAGTCCCATTGGTAGTATGTCTGCGTGTCTATGGGAGTCCGCTTCAGGGTAGGTGCATATGATCTTAACCTGAGATTTGCATCTCGCTAGTACTTACGACAATCGGTAAAATTTAGGTTTGGTGGTCCAGGGCTTTAACGAGTTCTGTGTATACCTCTTCTGGGTTTATCGAGAATCGTAGTGTACTGGGTGTGATGTCAAGATGTAAGTATCACTTCAGACATATGGAGATGATGATCGCGAGGGATACAGAACGAGTACTCTATAATGGTTGCAACCATCGGGATAATATGACTAGGTCAGGATTATCCGATTCAAAGAGACTGGTTGCTTGATGTCCGATATGTGTATCGTACGGGACACATATCCAGCCGCAGGCCTTACATGTGATCATCCGATACTGGTTCGATATACACTATACTACGGTATACTACGCCTGTCATAGATCTAATATTCCAGTAAGAATATTTCTAGAGAATTGGGTAGGCATGGCGTTTTGCTAGAAGCTAACCTTGTCTTGTAAATCGGTAAAAACGTAGTACTAGGTACGTACGTGTTCGAATAGTTCGACAACCGGATTTACTGCCAACATATCCAGAGGTCTCTTGGGTCGCTTCCCCCGAAGATTCACCGATGACGTATGATTCAAACTCGATTAATCTTGGATTAATTACGGAGAGACTTTATCTTGGATAAAGTACTATAAAAGAGAGAGAACGATTAATTTAGAATTAATCGTAAAATTATTATATTCGATATAATAATCGGAATTCGATTTCGACGCGAAATTGAAATTAGATTTTAATTCGGGCAAACGAGTTAATTTAGAATTAATTCGTTAGCGACGTAAATAATAATTTCGCTAGGCGCAATTATTTATTTAAATTCGATTTAATTAACGTCGCGACGTAAGCTCGGTATTTCGGAAATATCGAACCCGAACGCGTGAGTGCACGTGGGCCCACTTTCATTTGGAAACGTGTGGGGCCCACATGACACTTGTCATTATTTGCATTATTTAATCAAGATGTATTGCATGAAGATAGTGTACAAAGCACTCAAGGTATTGCATGGAAATTGAGTGTTAGACACTCTAAGTCTTTGCATGGTTTGTGTCATAAGTATATTATTATTTAATATAATTATGACATAAATATAAATTGATTTTTGAGACAAAAATCAAACACTTCTCTCCCTCTCTAATTACCGAAACTGTGACAGTTTCTCGCTCCTCTCTCCATTTTCAGGTTTTTGTTGCAAAAGCTTGAAGAATTTGTGTTTGTTTGGAACATAAAAAACACATCTTTGGCTAGCACCATCAAGGGATCATACAAGGTGTTATGGAAACTCATCTTAGAGCTTGGAAGGATCAATTAAAGCTTGGAGCTTCTCTTTTCTTTCTTCTGCTTGGCCGAATCCTCCACTGCACAAAGGAGAAATTTTGCTTCATCAACGCATCCGCAATCCGTTTTTGTGAGTATTGTTTCCGCCATTACTTCAATATAGTTCATTCTTATATATATATTTTGCTTGTTTTGATCTTGGGACATGGTTATTAGATTTCCAACACTAATGTGGGCCTCGGCCCTGAGATTCATTCCCTGGATTCATTCCAAAACTCTGACGATGTGGGCCTCGGCCCTGGGATTCATTCCTGATGCTGCTGATAATGTGGGCCTCGACCCTGAGTTCATACTGATGTGGGCCTCGCCCCAAACTGATATTGATGTGGGCCTCGCCCCAAACTGATTCTGATGTGGGCCTCAACCACGGGACTCATCCCCAAATGAATACTGATATAGGCCTCGACCCCAAACTGAAACTGATGTGGGCCTAGCCCCCATACAGACATTAATGTGGGCCTCGCCCCCAGACTGATACTGATGTGGGCCTCGCCCCAAAACTGATACTGATATGGGCCTCAACCTTGGGACTCATCCCCAAAACTACTACTCATATGTTGCTGATTCTGGTTGGCTTGTCTTTGCCGCTTTCTCTTTTTCTTCTTTGAAACCTGTGAATACAAAACGAAACAAACACAAAAAGAATGTAAAATATGTTACGTGTATGCATGCATGCATGAATGAATTTCCTATTCCATTGGGTTAGGTCTTCCGCTAGTTCTCCAGGTGATTGCTCAGTCTTCTCTCTGGTTCATGACTCAATATCTTGTTATGTCCCTGATTCGCGATGTGGTAGACTGGTCGCCCCCCAGTCTTGGTTTAGCTTTCTACTCTCCGCTGTTTGTACTTGGTCAAGATGAACCACATGTGGGGGCCTTCCATATCATCATACTATATTACATGCTACGAAATAGTCCCCATAGTTATACATTTCATTGCCCTCAAAGAATGCTCAGTATTGAAACCAGAGAACGTTCAAAACATTCAACGCAACTCAAATCCAAGTCTTTGAATAAATGATCTAAGCCAGACTCAAAGTGTATGTGTGCAAAGGTTCCTTCGCAGATTCATCCTTAAGTAAGCTAACTCAATGATTTCGTTTCAAAAATCGGGATCAATGGGTCAAACCAACCTAGATGCCTCAATTATGCCTGCAGTTGTTTTCTGTGCTCAATGTGGTATGGTTTTATTTCTCTTTTGTCTCTTTCTTTTTCTTTTCATTTTGAACTTCTTCTTTGTTTTTTTTCTTTCTCTTTTTTTTTTTTCAACACACACCTACCATTTAAGGTAGCATTTCTCCTCATGGTGGTTCTAATACTCGCCCATGGGTAGCTTCACGCTTATCGGTTATAGGTGGCTCAATTCTTTTCTTTAGAGACTTTTCTTTCATTTTCAACCATACCACACATCATAACATAAGCAAATCAAGACAGACATCCAAGCAAACGGTCATTCACCGACCTACAATTTCTTCACTAGTCACTTTGCTAACTACTCAGGTTTTCTTCACCGCTAAGAACCTATAGTGAAGTGCTTACGAGTCTAACATAGATTAATCACTCAAAGTATCAGATAAAAGTATATCAAGAGTTTATCGTTTCTAAGATTTCACCTTAAGCAATCAATCAATTTCATCATCGGACTTATGTCTAATTATCAAGGACTAAAAACAAACAATTTCTTTTTTTTTTTTTTTTTCTTTTTTCTTTTTTTTTTTTTTTTTTCTTTTTTTCTTTTTTTTTTTCTTTTTTTTTTTTTTTTTTTTTTTTTTTTTTTTCTTTTTCTTTTTTTTTTGGCCCACCAATGGTCTTTCTATCACTACCGTAAGGTTTTCTGTTTCTCGATTTCCTTTTCCCTGATATCCATGTTCGCTAAACTCTTCTTGACAGGCCCCTCTTTTTCTAACCCAACGGATATCTATGATGGCTTTTAAGACACGAGGGTTAACATGATGCATGTATGCATGAGATGCATGTGATGTATGAGACATAATATGCATGGGGTAATCAAAAGCATAAAAGGTGGCCACTATAGGTAATACAACTATGGTTCACATGTGGGTTTACGGGAGTGTGGACAAAGGCTCTCGTTTGATGAAGGATTACCCACAACTAGGACTCCCCACTCAAGGGTTCAAACGACCAAATGAGTGCACATTTTTTTACCTTACGGTACGTGCCAATGAGTTACGGTGTGTGACTAACTGTCAAATGGATTTCCCATTATAGATTCCCCAGAGGGAGGGTGGAGCGAGGCTCTCTTAAGTACCCAAGCCCCTTAGGCTCTTATCCCTTGGTGTCAGGAATAAACAACGAGTCCTCCAAACTACTCTGTCACAACGAGCTACAGGTAATGATTATCTCGGTGTCTTCACAGCTTTTCCTTATGAAAAGGTAGTGAGTGAAGGAAGACACCCGACCATCACCTAGCTCCAACAAAGCCTTTGATTAACCCCTTTCAACTCACTATAAAAACGATTAACTAAAGCACAAATCATAAACATCACAAAACATGATTTCGGTGCCGATTCAAAATATCCCCAGTGGAGTCGCCAGACTGTAGGACACAGAACCTGGGTGACGCTGTTCTAGGCTCGCGGCCTAGTTGGGAGTACGAAATAACATGGAGTCGCCACCCGGTGTGAACCGGGACAAAGATTTAAGGCCGCACTCACCCCTCGCAAGGGAAGACCTCAAACTGTTGGGTTCGGAATGGTCCCTTACTTATGTCACTTGTGATGATATATTTGTGCAATGAATCAACCAAGTCTACTCAATAATCATGCTCAAGGGTACTTAGATCTAACATGCTTTCATCCAAATAACTCCACGCAATGTAACACAACCAGCATATTAAACCATTAAATCAACATGTATAAATCATTATCCAAACACATCATAAACTAATAACATGCATAAAGGACAACCTAAATATGCTTTAACAAATAAATAACAAACTAAATTAAACTATGCTTTAAATAATAAACGAATAACCTAAAGACTATAACATGCTCAAATACAAATTTGGATGAAACGAGATACGTGTATCTTAAGTGGTATGTGGCGTTGTATCCCGAGTGCAGACCATACTACCGTCCATTCGGAATCGGCTACGGAATTTACGTCCGGGTTTCCATCCGATATACCACAAAAGGGAACACATATCCCGCTCATCCAACAACCACATCATGCCTCAAACGACTCTCATGCGATAATATTCAAATTAAATAAAATAAACGAAAGATAATGAATAAAAGGGTGCCCTCAGGTCTAACCTCTTTTGTCGTTCCTCGAAAGCGCGTTACACGGCCGTCGGAAGGATTGATACTCCGTAACTTTTCTGGTTCACTAATACAACGATTTTCCTCGCGGTTTCACTGCTCGGGTTGTTGTTTTCACTTCGTTTCTCTACTGTTTTAAGGGTATTTTCTGGTTACTGTTTCAGGTCTATTAGGCTACTGTTTTGGGGACTGTTTTCAGAGATTTGGACTGGTTTAGGCTACGGTTTGTGGACTGTTTTGGGGAAGCTTTTGGGACTGTTTTTAGTGCTGTTTTAGTGCTGTTTGGGGGTTAATGTGTGGCTGAATTGGGCTGGCAGTGAGGGTTAATGTGTGAAGGCTTGTCTGGTTAAAGGGCTGTGTGTTTGTTGAATCATGAATGGGCTGAGTTTGGAGTGCTGCTTGTGTGCGTCTTGTGTGTGTGAAGTTAGGTGGCAAGGTCGTGGGCTGGTGTAAGGCAATGTGGGGACGTCTCAAGGCTGCTATGCGGTTTGCGGGTAGGTGGCGAGAAGGAGATAAGCGGTGTGGCAGGCTAAGCGTGAGGCTTGAAGCAGCGTGATGAGTGGAGGGGCCTTGGTGCGTGATAGTGGGCGTGAAGGCATGGTTTCGTGCGTGAAGAATGGGCGTGAGGGCAGGCTATGAAGGTTGATGCGTGAGTGGAGGGGTGATGGCTGTTGGGTGAGATGAGAGTAAGGGTCAGTGGGCGTGGTTTGTTAAGGTGAGCAGGTGGCGTTAGGGTGATGGCGTGGAGTAGGCAGGCTGGTTGCGTGGAGGGTTAAAGGTTATTATTTTTTTGTATTTTTTGTGTGAATCTGCCAGGGTTTGAATTGTGTGGAGAAGGGTTATTTTTATAGGCCAAGGGAGGGAGGTTTACCTTATTTGGGTAGGAAAGGGAGATTGTGTAATAATTGGGAGATATTTTTTAATTAAAATGTGATAAGGAAATCTTTTAATTTAGGGAAGTGATTTATGTATTTTAGGAAAGGGATTTAATTTAATTTAGGAAGGTGATTAATTTGTGAATGTGATTTAAATTAATTTAATTTAAGTTTAATTTTAATTTGTTTTATTTTAATTTGTGACATGTATTTTAAATGTTTTAATTATTAATTGGTGAGATGTGTTTTAAATGTTTTAATTATTTTTGGATGTGATCTAATGGGTTTAGTGTGTGGTTGGGTTCTTAGGTAGGCTTGGGTATTTTGTGTTTGGTTTGGGTTTGGTAGTGGTCTATGGGGTTTTGGGCCTAAGGTAAGCTTTGAAACGGAAGTCCAACAAACAACCGGAGCCAAACAACGAGGTTAAATCCAACAAAAAAATTCCATTTTCCAACTTTACCCTTCCAACGTCCGTTTCCCGCGACTTTCATGACTAAAGAGGTAGTTGCCTCCATACGAGACTCATCATTGGGCTAATGTGTAAAAATGCAATGCCTACAGTACCCTTGAGCATGATTATCGAGTAGACTTGGTTAGTTCATTGCACAAATTATATCATCACAAGTGACATAAGTAAGGGACCATTCTGAACCCAACGGTTTGAGGTCTTCCCTTGCAAGGGGTGAGTGCGGCCTTAAATCTTTTTCCCGGTTCACACCGGGTGGCGACTCCATGTTATTTCGTACTTACCAAAAAGGCCGCGAGCCTAGAACAGCGTCGCCCAGGTTCTGTTGTCTACAGGGTGTTTGGTGATTGTTTTTGGGTGATTTATTCACTGTTTTGGGGGATTATTTTAGGTTATTTTCTGGGGCTATTTTGGGTGTTTTGGGATTGGTTTATCGACTATTTTCACTCACTGTTTTGAGGTTATTTTTGGTGACCTAGAGGGCTGTTTTAGGGGATGATTTTGAGACTGTTTTGGCTTGCTTTTGTTCACGGGTTGGAGGGCTGTCTGGCTTTCTTTGGCCACGTTGATTGAAGGGTTTTTGGGTCAGTGTTTGTTGGTTGTTCGGTCGGTCAAGGCTGCTGGGTCTGTGGCTTGATTAATCGGTCAAATGGGCTGTTATTTTGTGGTTTTTTTAATCGGTCAGCTTGTTATTTGTTTGTGGCTTTTCACAGCTTTCTGGGTTTTTTGTTTTGCCGTGAGTGTCTTTAGTTTGATGGTTTATGTGAAGTGTTTAGGCTTAGGTCTTCTATGTTTGGCTGTTTGTTATTATCGGTGATGGGTAGGTTAGTTGTTTCTGTTTGTGTTTTCACGTTGATGTTTGCCTTGTGTTTGTCCACGTTGCTTCATTGGTTTTGGTGGGCTGTTCAAAGGGTTTTAGTTGCTTGCCGAGGGTTTGTGAGGCTAAGGTTTTGGTGAAGTTCTGTATGTGACTTTAGAGTTTGGGTTTATTATTGTTCTTATTCGGTGAAAGGAGTATGTGAGAGAGAGAGTGTGGAGAGAGGGGATGGGTGAGGGAGACGTGAGTGAGAAGAGCGAGTCGTGTCTGTGTGTTTAGGGTTTGAGGAAAGTATTTTAGGGTTATGTTTGTTGTGATCTAATATTGAGAGAATAAAGAGAGTAATGGTGGTTGCCGAGAAGAATAGAAGAATTTTTAGGATTTAGTTTGTTGTTTATATAGAGAGAGATAAGAGGCGTTTTGTTTAGGGGTTTTGGTGTGGTGTCGTGAATGCGTTTAAAGCAAGGATTTTATTGCCTTGTAGTGGGTTGCTGTTTTGTGATGAATGAGCGAGAGAGAGACGAGTGTAGTGAGGGGAGGCCATGAGTCTAGAGAGAAGGGTTAAGAGAGAGAAGGGCTTAGGGTTTGTTTTCTTTTGTTTTTGGCCGTGGATGAGAATGAAGGGGGGAATAGGGTTTGGTTTATGTCCCTTTTTATAAGAGTGGGCTAGGGTTTCCTTGCATGGGATTTTAAAACAATGAAACAAAAATCATGCAATAATGGGGGATGTATTTAATTAGTTTCTTTTACGAAAATGATATTGAGTATTTTTGGTGGGGAATATATTTAATTCGGATGGTGATTTATTTAGATTAGGAAGGGGATTTGATTTAAATTATGAAGGGGATTTGATTGGATTTGTGACATGTGTTAAATATGATTAAATTATTTTCGGATTTGGGCTTTGGGCGAAATGGGCTTTTCATGGGTTGCGAGGGTTTTGGGCCGAGACCAATATTCTAAAATAAAATGAATTAAATTTTGCAAGGTATTTATTTTTGAATTTTTCCTTCCGATGTCTGTTTCCCGCGACTTCCTCAACTTATCGGGTAGTGCCTCCATACGAGGTTCATCATTGGGCTTTATGAAAAAATGCAGTATCTACATTGGGTTGTTCTTTTTCCGGGTTGGATATCTTATGGGTGTCAATGAGGTCTTGGATCTCATGCCTAAGGCTGGTGCAGTTGTCAGTTTTGTGGCCTTTTTGCTGATGGAAGTGACAGTATAGGTTTAGGTCGAGGTGGCGTGGCACAGGGTTTGGAAGTGGTTTAGGTTCTAAGTGTTTTAGGAGTCCTTGCCTCTTCATCTTTTCAAACACCTTTGAAAAAGGTCTACCAAAATTGGAGAATCGCCTGTTTCTAATGGCGGTGACCTCAACAGGAGCGAGCTTGGTCCCTGAAGGCCCCTCAATTGTCTTTCTATTCCGGCCATAAAACTTTATGTTCTCGACTTCCTCTTCCTCGATATGCATGACCGGTTTTATTAACTGTCGAAAGTCGTTAATCATGGAGGTAATCCTTCTCAGTTTGTTATAAATAGAGGGCTTGGTGCCCTTAATGATCATGTTAATCTGGTACTTCTCCAGGGGCCGTGTCTGTATATTCAAGAGCTGGCTCCTCCAGCGATCCACATAATCTTTGAAGGTCTCTTCTAGCTTCTGTTCGGTGTTTTCTAGGTCATGGAGCGACAAGTCTATCTCCATGTCGTGACATATTGGTTTAGAAAGGCCTCCATTAATGTCTTCCAGTCATCCCAGACCTTTCTCTCCAGGCCATGATACCATACTACGGGCACCCCTTCCAGTGACATCCCGATCATCTTCTACACCTGGCGCTTCGACAAACCCACTGAACTCATCATTGAAACATATTGTCGGAGATGGACCCTAGGATCTCCATTTCCGTTGAACTTGGCCATGTCAGACATCTTAAACTAGGGAGGCAGATGTTCTTCGAAAGTCATCGCATCATAATCTAATAGATCTTCATGTTTTCCCTTCATCTTGCGGTAACTGACTCTACTTGTTCTCTTAGTTTCTGTAACTCTGCCTGAGGCCCGGTTGTCCTTCCCGCGGCATACTCAGCCATATCATCATCAAAATAGGTATTTCTACACGCCTTTCATTCTCGTTGTTTTCTATTCCCACTGTGGCGGGTGGTACTGTCAGATTGGCCACAGCATTGGTCAAAGCTTGTAGTTGCTCTGTAATTTTGGTGATGTTGGTCTCCAATTGACCATGCGGGAACCTTCACTGCCTGACGCATCCATGTTTGCTAACTTCTTCTTGACAAGTCTTCCTTCTTCTATAATCCAACAGATATCTATGATAGCTTTTAAGACAAGGGGGTCAGCATGATGCGTGTATGCATGCGATGCATGAGATGCATGTGGTTATCAAAACAGGATATACCCTTCCGACATTATTCCTCCCACACCCGTGGTAAGTCCATTTCTGCCCTAGGTATGACTCATTTTATGTACCAATGTAGGATATATAAAATCATTCTCTCCTACGCTACAGGGGTTAACCTTGGCTACCTCAATCCATTTTCATCAGTAAAAGACAAAAACCGCCCATTTACAAGATTGACTAAGCCTATAATGTGGATCGTGCCATTGTTTAGAAAAGACGAATTGGGCCCTCGGTAATCACGGTTGTGGCAGAGATGGAGTTGGAGGTATCCAAAAGTATATAATATGCCATAACAAGGCGTACCCTTCCTGAATGAAAGCCAGTGCGGATATCGGACTCATGCATCTGATGAGCGGAAAATATATCAATATTTACCACCCCTTTTACTTAATATTTTGTTTAGTTTCTCGGGTTTGATGAACGTTTTGATGTGTTTTAGTTTATTTTCTAGATAAAATAATATTGGGACACAATGAAATCATTTAGGACGAAATGTGGGTCAAATAAGGGCAAAAATTGGACTTGACATATTAATTTTGTAGATTGGAAACTTGAAAGGGATTTAAAAGAAGTGCAGTTTTGAAAATTCCAGTTTTGTGCATCTGTCGTAATTTGGGCATAACTTTTTACTCCAATATTGGATTGAGCTGATTCAAGTTCCAGATTAAAGAAGACTCAAAGATCTACAGCTTTGAAAGACAAAATAATTTCGAATTCTGAAGATTTCATGCCCGAAATTGATGAACCATCCAGAAGTGTGTTGTGTGTAATTATTAAAGTCACTTTCAATCATTTTCAAAGCAAAAAAATAAATTAATAAATAAATAATAAAAATTATCAAATCATCACCAAACATGATAAGAGATTAGTGGAGCAATTAATAATGAATTTGGTGGAGCAATTAGTGGAGCAATTAGTGGAGCAATTAATAATTGATTTGGTGGATGATTTGATGGAGGCAAAATTTTGCCTATAAATACAAAGTCATTTCATTTGTAAAATTCATATTTTCTTCTTAGGGATTCCTTAAGAATACTAAGAAGATTGTATCTTGTTTTTTTTATTTATAGCTTTTAGTAATTAATTTCCGCTTTCGCACTTTCTTTTCTTTACTTTTCAGTTTTTACTTTCCGCAATTTACTTTTACGCACAGTACTTTTCTTTCTTTAATTTTCAGTTTTTACTTTTCACTAATTTACTTTCAGCAATTTACTTTCAGCATTTACTTTTCAGTAATTTACTTTCAACATTTACTTTTCAGCATTTAATTTTCAGTATTTAATTCAGCATTTACTTTCCGTCATTTATTTTCAGCAATTTAGTTTTCAGCTTTTACTTTATGTCTTTTACTTTTCAGCATTTTTATTTTATGTCTTTTACTTTTAAGTTTTTACTAGCCCTACTTATGTGTTAGTTATCTGGGGTTATAATGAATTCTAATATCACCGGTTTATAAGGGGTTATTTTATAGTTTGGGTAATTTAAAGGTTTACTTATTAAGTCTTAAGCTTAATGCTTCTTGTTATCTGATCACCAATAAGATTGATCTGGTAAATCTAAAATGAACTAGACATAGGGATTTTAGGTTTCAACCTTAGACTTAATAGCCCACGATCTTCCTTGAGGATAGATAACCCTTTAATAGATTTCCTTACAGGATAGACATATACCTGTCGGGCGGGGGTAACCATAATTGGAACTTAAACTTAATGAATCCAGATAATTTGGTTGATATAGATATATGGTTCAATTGGGTTAAACTGGGTATTTGAGTCTGACCATCGACAGAGGCTTTTGCATAATTTCGTGTTCCAGGTTAGTAAACTGATTTATTACACAAACATAAAATAATCACTTCATCTTTTAAAAGATATTAGAATGATTCACAACCTTAGATCTTTGTGTCTTTTATTATTTTCCTTAGTATTTTCTTTTGTCTTTTTATTTATTTATTTATTTTGCAAAACTACAATCAACCAAATCAATCAAGCAATCATTCTTTTCACCCTCAATAAGATATTTGTAAATAAATAGATTCAATAATTAATAACAACAGTAGGAATTAAGTCCTGAACCTTTGAACGTTGCACCAACCGATTCTCATTCGAGACAGAACCCTTCTGATGGTTGACGGACTCATTTCTTGTATTGTACTTCCTCCCTTGCCAGCAAATGTAGGTGACATCAAAACATGCATCCAGATGATTCAGCAGGTCAGTACAGTTTGGGGGGAATGCAACTGAAGATCCTAATGCCCACATCAGTAACTTCCTGGAAGTTTACGATACTTTCAATTACAACCGAACAGCTGAAGAAGCAATGAGACTGCGGGTTTTTCCATTTTCCCTGAAAGACAGATCTTAAAGCTTGGCTACATTCACTACCAGTAGGTTCCATCACAACTTGGAACACTCTAGCCACAAAATTCTTGCAAAGTACTTTCCACCAGCAAGAACTGCAAAGTTGAGGAATGACATCACATCTTTTGTACAACAAGATTCAGAATCCCTTTGCGAAGCTTGGAAAGATTCAAAGATTTACTCCGGAAATGTCCTCATCATGATATCGCAAAGTGGCTACAAGTCCAAACCTCTACAATGGACTTTCTGGAATAATGAGAACCACAATTGATGCTGCTGCTGGAGGAGCTTTGATGGCAAAAGGAGAAGATCAGGCCTGGGACTTAATTGAAGAAATGGCCAACAACAATTCTTTATTGCCAACAGAAAGGAGCATGATCCAAATAATTGCAGGAATTTATGAAGTTGGAGCCAACACAGCACTAAATTCCAAGCTGGATGTGATATACAAATGTCTAGAAACACTTAGCATGCAAGTTGTGAACATCGCTGGAAACCACAAGTTCACCATATAAAGGAGCACCAGAACCAATTCAACATAAAGAAACAGTGAACTACGTTAACAATTTCAACAGACATGGAATAATCCATATTCCAACACCTACAAACCCTGGTGGAGGAATCATCCCAATTTTTCATGGAGCAACAATTCAGGGCAAATGAAAAAACCCACCACCCGGATTCCAGCAACAGAACAAAGGTCAGGAGCATGAAAAAGAACCAGGAATAATAGAAGTGTTGGCCCAGTTGAAGAAGCAAGAAGCAAAATATGATGCTTTAGCAGCTATGGTTCAAAATCAAGTAGCATTGAATCAAAGCCATTCAGCCTCTATTAAAGCACTGGAAAATCAAATGGGACAACTGGCCAATGCTCAGAGTTACAGACCGCCAGGTACCATTCCTAGCCATACTGAACCAAATCCGAATAACAACTGAAAAGGAGCAATGTCATGCCATCATGTTAAAAAGTGGTACTGAATCAACAAAGATATTGGAATCAAGGCAACAATTGAAGATATTCCAAAAGAAACAAAGAAACAGAGGAGGAAAAAGAAGCAAAGGAAAAAGAACAGATCACTCCACCTCCACCTTTTCCTCAGCATCTTCAGAAAAACCAAATGGACAAGAAGTTTACTCGTTTCCTGGAGGTGTTCAAAAGCTACATATCAACATTCCATTTGCAGAAGCGTTGGAACAAATGCCCCACTATCAAATTTATGAAAGATATTCTTTCACGAAAGCAGAGATTGGGAGATTACGAGACAGTAGCATTGACAGAAGAATGCAGCGCCATCATTCAGAGAAAACTTCCTCCAAAGTTGAAAGATTCTGGCAGTTTCACTGTACCTTGCACCATATGAGAACATGACTTTGGTAAGGCTTTATATGATTTAGGTGCAAGTGTTAACTTGATGCCTTTTTCTATTTTCAGGAAACTGTAGATTGGAGAACACAAAGCCCACTTCAGTCTCTCTACAACTTACTGATAGAACGCTCGTATTTCCAAGGGGGTAGTTGAAGATGTGCTGGTCAAGGTTGACAAATTGATTTTCCCAGAATATTTTATTGTCCTTGATATGGAGGAAGACGCAGACGTGCCAATCATCCTTGGGAGACCATTCTTAGCTACAAGTCGAACCATTATTGATGTACAAAAAGGAGAATTAACCATGAGGGTACAGGACCAAGAAGTAACAGTCAATGTTTTCAAGGCCATGAATTTCCCAGATGATGAAAAAAAGGATGAATGTTTCAGACTTGATGTGATACATAATACCAAAAGTAAGTAAAATCAATGTCTTTATTATTAATAAATGCAAGATTACAATCAAATAGGTCAGCAAAATAAATATCTTCGTAATTTGAAGTCTTGTCTTCTTCCATCTTCTTGCTTTCTTCGAGCGTCAGATTCTCCAACTATAGTAGTTCTTCTTCCCACTTATCTTCCTCTTTTGCAACTTCCTCTGCCTTTGGTTCTTTGCACATCACATCCTTGAAGATTTCAAGTCCTGGTACTATGATCCCATTGACTTCTACGGGTTCAGGCTCCCCTTGATACCCTGTGGCTTTCACAATGTATTCCATCAGCTTCATCCATTTTTTCTTGGTCTTCGGCTCATTCCCATCGGATGATACCCCAATCCTCTCTTATGTTAGACATTATGACCCATAGCGTCACTGTTTTGTAAATGATATTGTATTATTGTACAAAATCAACTATGTGATAATGAAATTGCCTTTTGCCGTTTTGTAAAATTATTTACTTTGATATATTAATGGCAAAAAGTCCATATGATTAGTTCCGTATTAAGATGATATGAGACAATATCAATATAAAGGTTTAATCATTAAATTCCTAGTCCCTAGTCGGAGTATTATCGAGATTGGACATCGATAATGCGGAATAGACTAGTATTGCACTTGTGCGAGTTGTGATGGCACAACGACATAGTTCTCATATATTTAAGTATTGGATACTTATGAAAGTGCGATAGGAGGTTGTGTTTTACCGATGGTACGGAAAACAGCTTCGCTCTGGATAGACCCCGCGGAATCCCATTGGTTAGTATGTCTGCGTGTCTATGGGAGGCCGCACATCAGGATAGGTGTATATGGTCTTAACCTAAGACTTGCATCGCTAGTACTTGCGACAATCGGTAAACTTTGGTTTTGGTGGTTCGGGGCTTTAAACCGTTTCTGTGTACGCCTCTTCTGGGTTTATCGAGAATCGTAGTGTACTGGATGTGATGTCAAGATGGAAGTATCACTTCAGACATATGGAGATGATGATCACGCAGGATACAGAACTAGTACTCTATAAAAGGTTGCAACCATCGGGACAATATGACTAGGTCAGGATTGTCCGATTTAAGAGACTAGTTGTTTGATGTCCGATATTTTTTCGTACGGGCAGACACATTTCCAGCCCCAGGCCTAACATGTGATCGTCCGATACTGGATCGATGTACGCGATACTACGGTATACTACTACGCTTGATAAAGATCTAATATCCAGTAAGAATATTTCTGGAGAATTGGGTAGGCATAGCGCTTTGCTAGAAGCCAACCTTGTCTTGTAAATCGGTAAAAACGTAGTACGAGGTACGTACGTGTTCGGATTATCCGACGACCGTATTTACTGCCAACATATCCGGAGATCTCTTTGGTCGCTTCCTGAAGATTCACCTATGATGTTTGATTCGAACTTTATTAATCTTGGATTAATTACGGAGAAACTTTATCTTGGATAAAATGCCTAATTAGGAGAGAGAACGATTAATTTGGAATTAATCGATAAAATAATATATTCGATATATTAAACGAAATTAGATTTCGACGCTGAATTAAAATCGGATTTTAATTCGGGCAAACGAATTAATTTAGAATTAATTCGTTAGCGATCTGAATAGTAATTCCGCTAGGCGTAATTATTTAATTCTCGTCGGGACGGAAATTCGTTAATTCGGAATTAGCGAAACTGAGCCCGGAAATGTTTGCGGACACATTCGTATTTTGAAACGAGTGGGACTCGCAAATCACATCGCGAAGTCTCATTACTTGACACGACTAGTTGATGGATGTATCTAGTCACCTTTATGGGATGATACATTGTCTCTATTCTCAATGTTAGTAGGTGAGGCCATTTAATGGATTTTTTGGAGGAAAAACCTTTCACGGTTTTTGAAGGGTTTTTATCAAAAAATTCATTTTGGAAAATGTAATCTCATTATTGCTTTTTCTTTTTCTTTCTCACGGTTTTTGAAACAAATAAAAAGAGAAAAAGAAAATTGAAAGGCTCTCTCCCTCTCATTCTTCTTGCTCACGCCGTGAGCTTCTTCAAGGGCAGAAAAGTTGTTTTTCATTTCTCCATTTTTGCTAGCACATTGAGGGATCAAAGGAGGTGATAGGGAAACAACCTTGGAGTTTGGAATACTAGAAGACTTGAAGCTTCTCTCCCTCTTGCTCTTGGCCGAAAGTTTCCACCTTGAAGACTCAAGGATTCTCTTCATCAATTTTCGTCATAAGCTTTTTAAGTATGATTCCGCCATGCTTCAAGCTTTGCATGTATTAATTAGTGTATTTCTTTGCTTATACTTTCTTTGGGACTAATTATAGAAACCAACAATGGTATCATGGAGCCATGTTTAAGCATGAAAACATTAGGGTTAATTTGGGGAAAATTGATTGAAGCATGTTCTTGTGAAATTTGATGATAAGTATGCTTATATGTAGTTATATGAGATATAATATCAATTTTGAGAAAAATCAGGGATGATTTTTCCCCAAAATGTTTGCTTTGGCCGAATGTGAGGTGCTTCCAGGGTTTGGAATTTTTCATGCACAAGTTCATTAGATGACTTAAGTATGGTATATGTATGAATATGATTTATTACATGATCAATTTTGAGAGAAAAATACATTGGATGATTTTGTTCCCCAAAATTGTTGCTTTGACCGAAAAATAGAGATCCGCCTTGCACTGAATTGGAATTTTTGTGTACAAGTTCATTTGATGACTTAAAAATAAACGGGTATAGATTATTGATTCAATTGGATTGAAAAACAAATCGAACCCGCAAAAATTCCCTCTTGGCCGATTGCAATATGACATGTTAAAGGACTTGATTTTTGTTCAAATAAATGTTGGACATGTGTTTTGAACAAGTGATGATTAAATAAATTAAATTGGTGTTTTTTGAAATATTTTGATTTAATGAATTAATCATGGATTTACACTTTAATTAATTGAATTTTAAAATTTGGAATATTAAAATTTAATTATGGGCTTTAATGTTTAATTGGGCCTTATGGGCTTGGAAAGTGATTTTATGGCATTTAAGGTGATTCCTTATTTGGGCTTGGTAATTGGGTTTGACCCACATTGACCAACGCCCAAGCCTTATAAATCAATTGAAAGCCCATCGGACTTTAATTAAACAAACATTGGATGTTAGTTGGGCTTGGAGACCCAAGAAGATAAGATTTAGAATCTAAGTCTTTAAAGCACTTAAAGTGTAATATTTAATTTGGAATTAATAAATTGAATTAGTATTGAATATGACTTAAATTGGATTTAACGAGTAGTTCGATATAATTAGTGAATTCGTACCTCATGTAATTATTCTCAAACGAGTTGGGACTCGCACAAAATCAAACCATTGTTTGAACAGTGGATGATCACTTAAACAAAGACTAATTAATTGGATTTGATTGGTTGAATAGCATGTCTTGATTGAATATATATGTATATGATGAATGAATAGTGTATATCGGATGGATATTAGAAGGGAAAGGGTAATTTTAGAAATTATTGTAAATTTTGAATTTATAAATTGGACTGCGTGTCCAGCCTTATCTCTTTTATCTCTTTGTATTCTCTTCTCACTCTACCTAATTCCCCTCAATGTATATGAGGTTTCTCTTATTGTATTATGTAATTGGGTAGAAGTAGAATATTGCTAGCGGGGAAGGAAAAGGAGTGATTTGTTCTAGGAACAGTTTGTTTTATATATCCCTCCGTATATCACTATTTATTTACTTTACAGCACTTTATGATGTTTTAGAAGCATGCTTAAGGGGTGTGATGATGAGACCCTAACAAAGATAATAAATTGGTTGCCAATTACGCAAAAATCCCTCAATTTATATTAAGCGATTATCCTTCCATTGAATGATTCTTGTTCAAGATCCAAAATTGGCATGGTTTGTTGGCCAAAGTCAAGCCCTTTGTCAATTGAGGATGTACTTGAATCATGAGAGTTTTGTTCAACATCGTGTCTTGTCCAAGTTGTGATTGTTGGCCAAATTCCAGATCACTTCTTGTCCAACGACATGATTACGAACTTTCCTTGTCATGGGTCCCGCTTAACCGTAATCATTAGGTTGTTGTGCCAAAGCCAAGGCCTAGATGATTCGGAGGATATGGTTAGGAAAATGTATTAGATACATTGGCATAAGTAATGTACATATGTTTTGGATTTGGATGTCCACCTAACCGGATCTAGGAATTGGATTGGATCCAATTGATCTTTGAGATCTACCTAGTTAAATAGCATACAATTTGTTGGCCAAAGTCAAGATTGTGTGTTATTTAACGGGATCCTAGCCCACTAGGAAATAGGATTTCCCGAGTTCTCAACAGAGGGTTAAGACTTGATAAAAATAGTGGGAGGCTGTATTGAATTTGCAATTTCGTTCAGATACTTAGCCTTACGCGTCTTTTCAATTTTATTTCGTCTATTTTTAAAATTTAGTTGGACTAATACATGTTTTTTTTTTTGTTGTAACAGTTTGACTGTACCCATTTTAAGCGTTAACTAGATAGTTAGACTATCGTAGTTAAGATGGCAAGCAAAGGAAATGTCCGAGACATCATCATGGGTGACAATGTCTTTAAGGGCACAAACTTCGCTGATTGGGAAATGAACCTAAGGATAGTCCTTGGGGCTGAGAGGATGCTGTACACTATACAGATACCTCTCCCGCCTAAGCCCACTGACGCACTTGAGCTGGAGTTATGGAAAACTCACAGCGGTGATTGTGACACAGCTCAGGCTATTATGTTAGCTTCGATGACTCAGCACTTTCGTCGCTAGAATAGGGACTTGGATCCTTATAATATGATGGCTAGACTGAAAGATCTCCACCGCACCAACAAGCGGATGGAGAGGTATGAGTTGGTGAAGAAACTCTTCCGTGCCCGAATGACTGAAGGCGCATCAGTTGAGGCCCACGGGGCTCAAATGATCGCCGATATTGATGAGTTGGCCAATATGGAATAGTCTTGGAGGCTGAGCTGACCGTAGATTTGATCTTACAGTCACTTCCTGATACTTGGAAACAACATAATCAACTATAAGTTGATGGACACGGATGACTCTCTTGGAGAGCTGTTATCCATCTTGAAGGAGTCTGAAAAGGAACTCCAAAAAGGGGCAAGCGCGAGGCGCACTATGCATCGACCTCTCATAGGCCAAGGGCTGGGCCCAAGCTACTGGAGGGGTGAGGAAGAAGAAACATAAGAAAAAGGGTAAAGGCAAGTTGACAAAAGCTTCTGGGAAGCCAAGGGACAAGTCTCAAGATGTCTGCCTCAACTGCGGCAAGAAGGGTCACTGGAAACGTGACTGCCGAATGGGCAATGGACACAGGGAGGATATCAAGGCAGGCAAGCACTAGCCTCTGGTATGTTTGTTATTGAGATAAATAATGACTACTTCTAGTTTTAAAAATTGGATTTTTGATTCTGGTTGTGCTGCTCATATATGTACTGATTTGCAGGATCTGCAGAATAGTAGGATGCTGGCTTCAGGGGAGATTGATCTACGAGTCGGAAACGGAACTCCAGTTGCTGTTTTGGCTGTAGGGACTTTTGTTTTGGAATTGCCCTCGGGGCATGTGCTTAAACTTTTGAACTGTTTTATATACCTAGTTTGACTAGGAATATCATATCTATATCTTTGTTAACCCAGCATGGGTACACTTTTGTATTTAGAAACACTGGTGTTATTTATATAAAATGATGCAGAATTTGCACTGCTATTGCAAATAATGGCCTTTATATTTTGAATATAAATTAATCTCCTAAATATAAAAAACAAACAAAAGGCTCAAAAGGAGTAATCTAAAAGATGAAGCTTACATGTGGCATTGTCGTCTAGGACACATTAACAAGACTCGCATATCCACACTTTCGAAGTGGGGTACTTGGACGGATTTGATCTTAATTCATATGATGTCTGCGAATCTTGTCTTTTAGGCAAAATGCCTAAATCACCTTTTAGTGGTAAAGGTGAACGTGCCATAGAACTGTTAGCCTCGTTCATAGCGACGTATGTGGGCCCATGTCTAGCCAGGCTAGAGGTGGATATCATTACTTCGTAACCTTTACGGATGATGCATCTCGTTATGGTTATGTGTATCTGATGAGACAAACAGTCGGAAACTTTTGAGAAATTCAAAGAGTTTTGACACGAAGTAGAAAAACAAACAGGCAAGAGTATTAAAACACTGCGGTCGGACCGTGGTGGCGAATACTTAAGTTCTGAGTTTCAAGATTACTTGAAAGAATGGTATTCTTTCACAGTGGACTCCTCCTGGAACACCGCAATTAAACGTGTGTCTGAACAGAGAAATCGTACCTGTTAGACATGGTAAGGTCGATGATGAGTCGCACTGAGCTACCAATATCCTTCTCGGGATACGCTTAAACAGTGCAGTACTTATTTTGAATAAGGTTCCGTCAAAGTCTGTTGAACAGACTCCATATGAGATATGGACAGGGAGGAAACCAGGTTTATCTTTCCTTTCCTGAAGATTTGGGGATGCTGGGCATATGTTAAACGTTTGGAGGTACCAAACTAAAACCCAAATCAGATAAATGCCTTTTCGTGGGATATCATAAGGAAACCAAAGGATATTACTTCTATCACCCACAAGAGAACAAAGTATTTGTTGCTCTACATGCATTTTTTCTTGAGAAGGAATTCCTAGATGCAGTGGCAAGTGGGAGGAAAGTGGAGCTCGATGAAAATCGTAGTGATACTGTTCCTGGCAATGAATCAACAACGGAACATAAACAGACCATCCAGGATGAGTCTGTACACAAATCTTCATTTACACAAGGACCGCGTAGGTCGGAGAGAGTCAGGACGGTACCTGAGAGGTATGGTTCCTGATCTCGCCTCATGTAGATATTAATCTTATTGAGGATAATGAACCGACTACGTATGAGGAAGCAATACAGAATATTGATTCCGCTTTATGGCAAGAAGCCATGAAGTCCGAGATGGATTCCATGTACGCCAACCAAGTTTGGACACTGGTTAATGCACCAGAAGGTGGTAATGCCTATTGGATGCAGATGGATCTTCAAGAAGAACCGACATGAATGGCAACGTACAACGTACAAAGCAAGGCTTGTAGCAAAGGGGTATCGTCAACAATATGGTATTGATTATGACGAAACTTTCTCACCC